>PVJD01008634.1:0-70568 GCA_004026545.1 Mormoops blainvillei
AGTGATCTGATGTAATTCAGATCAACATTTGAAATAGCAACACACAGACTGGTTTACTGGAACACATTATATTTGAAATATGCTTCCTGTGTGAATGTGTCCGTAATCCGGTGGCAGAGTTTAAGTTCCATTACTTGGAAATTCTTAAGGGGAGAAGGCTGCCTTGGAAGGAAGGTCATGATTAGGTGCATACTATGAATAAATGCAGTGGGCAAGAGACTGAAACTTTTTAGATCTGTTCCAAAAGAAGGTAATTGCTGCATAATCCAAATTAGAGCCAACAGTTATAAAACATACACCATTCTATAAAAGCTCTAGTCCATAAAGGTTATAATCTGTTTAAAGTACCTAATATAGAACAAAATGTTGGTATTAAACCTATTGTGTTTAAGAGAAGCACCCAAATTAAGAATTAAAGGGAAAAACATTTCTTGGCTGAGATTTCTCATGGCTGAGCTTGGAACTCAGAAGCTATGATCCTGTATCTTCCACTTGGGTCCTATGTACTCCCTGCTCTTGCTAACAGATTTACATGTATGTAAAAACCAACGTTTTCAGAGATTCACCCCAGAAATCTGTGCCTTCACAGTATGTGGATTGAAAAATTATCTCATATCAACTGGGATAGGATCAATAAAATGTGACTGTAAGTAACTATAATGCAAATACCATTAAAACCCACCAGTAGGTAATGATGGTGGGAGAAAGGGAGAACTTATATTTAGGATAGTTTGAATTCTCAAGTAAAGGGCTACTCTAGGGTACTGAATGGAGAGAGTGGGCATGTTTAGAAATGCGTGTGTGATTTTGAACAAAGGAAGCACATTTTCTTAGCGAAGCAGGGATAATGAGCAACTTCAGTTAGAAAAAGGAAATTTAATGTCTGACATAGAGTAAATGATTTGGTTTGACAGTTTCAACATAGATTCGAGGGAACCCATTTTAATGTTATCCACCTAAAAGCAAGACAAAATTGTAGCACCCACTTTGTGGGTGCTTAAAAAATGACTATTCATCTCTAGGGACCGAAAGAAATTTCAAGACGTAGTTCAACTTAGAATTAGGGGCATTCCCAAGGAGTTCAGTTATGGGAGGTGTTGGTCTCCTTTAGGGATGGAATTAAGAAGTCCTGAAAGGAGTGAAGGGGTTACAACAAGACTACATGGTAATGAGGAGAAAATGCAATAAAACCATCCTGCATCCCCCCCAATACAAAAGAAAAGAGATGATTCTCTTTTAAGCACAGGCTAGTCAATAATATGTGAACTGTGTGCCCGTAAGTTTTTAATTTGCTTATCCTTCCAGGAGATGGACCATGGCTTGTTGTGGTACAAGAGACATTGGTAGGGTGGCCCTACACAAGAATCAAAAGAGGGAGGTGGTGTAGTGTATACCTGAAGTCTTTAGAGCAGAAAATCCTCTTTCCCTTTACCCTTTATGTGGTCCCAACAAAAGGAAGCTGTCAAACAAGCAGAAGACCTAGAACCCTGCCTAGTGCAGCACTGATGGAGGAAGGATAATGCCAAGGTAAGAACATGGCAGCAGCAGGACAGAAGCAATGGGGTCTCATTACTGTCTCCTCTCCAATAGGAAGTATGAAGTTAGTACCTAGAGGTCACTAAGATTTACCTGGATGTGAGGAAGGGGGGTATCAATAGCCCAAATGAAAAGGAGGACTTGGGGTTCCTGGGCTGGAAAAAATAGCCCAAGTAATATGAGACACAAATAAGTAAGTGGTAGTTCTTGGTGGTGATCTGAAAAATCCTGCTAACAGAGTCCTCATTCTGAGCCATTTTAAAAAAGCCAGCTACATACGCATCAGTCCCTGACCTAAAGCCACCCAGAAGGCTCAGGTTTTTACCAGCTACTCATCCAGCGTGCGTTCTTCCTTAGAGTTTTTCCTAGAGCTGTGATTTAGTACAAACATTCCTTTAAAAAGGGCAAGTCTTTGGTAACATAACAAATTAAGATAAAGCCTTATGGGAGCTCTACTCTCAGCCAAGTGCCTATTCCCTATTTTGTCCAGAAATGTATTTTTGAAGTGTGGCCTGACCTGCCCCCTTGCATTGAAATATACGGCCTTGCAGACATCCTCTGACTTGCCCTGATTGTTTACATGCACTGACATACCCACCACATGAGGGCAGGGACTTCTGCTTGTTCCCATCCCTCAGGTGCTCCACCCAGACGGGTGAGTCAGCATCAATCAGTATCTTACGCCCTACAGATCAATGAACTCAACTAGAGAGGAGAGATTTTGTGCCCTAGGGAACATTTGACAATGCTTAAATATATTCTTGGCTGCCAGAATGGGTAAGAGCACTTGCTACTGTCATCTAGTGAGTAGAGATTAGAGATGCTACTAAATATCCTACAATCACAGGAAGCCCCCACCCCAGCCCACACATAACAAAGCATTGTCTAGCCTCAAACATCAATAGTGCCAAGGTTGAAAAACCCTGCCGCAGGTGTTTGCAAAGCTCGTGTTAAGATTAATGCACTGATCTCAGATTATACATGTACACATTCATTTTTTAAATTATTAACATAATATTTAAGCATGGTTTTAAAAAGTGATGTGAAACAAAAAGAACTGAAAGATAAAATTGTTAGCAGTTAACAACAGGTAAAAGTGCACGTTTCCACTTTAAGAGGGAATTTCTTAATAAAAGTCAAAACCCACTCTTGACTTGAACGATACATGCTCTGGGCACCAGTGAGAGGCTGCTGCTGAAGGAGTTTTGGGGAGGAAAGGATGCAGACCACACCACCTGAAACATCAATTTGTCTACCCTACAAAGTTCTGACTCGGGTCTTTTCACAAACTGGCAGGACACTGGCTTCAAAACTCCCCGTTAGAAAATGGATTTCAGAGAAGACACTTAGGCCAACTTCCCAGCTTCAAGAACAGTGTTTTAGATAAAACACTAGAGAAAGTGAAAAAGAATATATTCCACAAGATGATTTAAATACATAAAACCCAGTTGCGGCCCCAGCCTGGCACCTCTGCTTGAACACTATCTGCGTCCACATCTGCTGCCTGAGGATTTGGGTAAAGGAGCCAACCCCCATACAACAGAGCTTTCCTTCACCCTGAATTCACTGAATCTAAACAGTGGAAAAAAAAATTGTCGTTTAATATTTCATTAAGTTCAAACAACAGGTAAACATGCAAAGACAATGCCTTTTTCCCCATTTCTATGTTCTTATTTCTTTCTTTTACTTACACCAAGGGAACCAAAGATGAGGTCTTAATTCTGCACATCATCTACTTCCTTTGACAATTCTACTCAGCTCACTGATTAAGTCAGTATTTCTGCAATTTGGCTGAGAGCATGGGGTTATTGGGGTGAGCTTGTGGATTTCACTAGGTGCCTATCTGGCAACACTTGACTTCTATCATGCAAGTCCCTGAAGAGCTTGCCAGGTAATAAACATTTCTGTGTTTTTTGAGCTTGTTTTGACCAAGGACCTTAAAGGAAAAAAAAATAGAGGAAACAACAAATAATTATATCAAATTAAATAGAATGACTTCTGAAAGAGGCTTTCTATCTTCCTCTGGGAAAAACCCCTCCACAATGCCTTAGAAAACAATTGATTTGGTGATCGGGTGATTGATTTGGTGAACAGTAGTGATCACTGTTCCAATTCCAAAAGTGAACTGAAAACAATAGGTGAAAAAATTGGGAGCTCAATTCTTGTCTTATCCTAAACATTTTCCTTTTGTTACTGCAGATTAAAATAATGACAAATAAAAACAATGAAAGACTATACAGCATGCTTGTTTTTAAAGTCAGCAAGAAACTGAAAATGCATTTCTCTATTTTCTCCCTTGAGTAACATGACTGTGACCAACATTTCTAGTGACTTAGAGCTGCTCGTGAGATGCTTAAGAATTTGAAAGGAGTCATTTGGCATGTACAGTGAGGACCTTAAAGATATGTACACACTTTGACCAATCAATTAAATTTTTCTGAATATATATTAAGGAATAATTAGTCATGTACACAGAAGGGCATAAACAACGAAGTCTTGTATTTAAAGTAAAAATTTTGGAAATAGAGGTAATAATTGGTTTACCTGCAGCCAATAGGAGTCATGGAAACAATGTTAGCAATATATTAATTGAAGAAAAATAGTTTGTAGAAGTTTCTCAAAAGATTAAAAGATTGTATTATCATACAATCCAGCAATTCCACTTCTAGATATTTATCCAAAGAAAATGAAAACTAGTCTGAAGAGATATATGCACCCCTATGCTCAGTGCAATGCTATTTACAATAACGAAGATCTGGAAGCAACTGAAGGGTCCACCAGTGGGTGAGTGAGTAAAGAAGACATGACGCGGACACACACGCTCACAGTGGGCTATTGTTCAGATGTAAAGAAGAATGAATCTTGCCATTTATAAACATGGATAAACCTAAAAGGTACTATGCTAATTAAAATAAGTCAGACAAAGAAAGAGAAATACTGTATATATTTCACCTATATGTGAAATCTCAAAACAAAGCAGAACAGAAACAGACTCATAGATACTGGAAACAAATTAGTGATTACCAGAGGGGGTGGGGTTCGGGGCAGTGGACAAGACGGGTGGAAGGGATTAAGAGGTACGGACTCCCAGTCACACAATAAATACATCATGGAGACGTAACAGACAGCATAGTGGACAGGGTCAATGCATTGCAATAACTTCTCATGGCAATAATTGGTAACTAGACTTGGAGTGGTCATTTCACAATGTACATAAATATCAAATCACCATGTTTTATACTGAAATTATCAATAACAGGATATTGTATTTCAATAATACTTCAATAAAAAAGGCCATTTGTAAAGTGACATAGTTTTTGAAATGTTGTTTTATTTTATTTTAAATTAATGTAAAGGCATGAGGGCTACACACCAAATTGTTAGTTGTACATATGCATGTTAAATGGGTCCTTTTATTCTTTTTTGACTACATGTATTTAATTTTTCTTATAATGAAAACATAATCTCTTTTAAGAAAATTATAAATATCTCAAAAACCAAAAGAATTTTTATGACACTCTAATGTCTTGATAGATGATAAAATCAATGCTTTTTAATACATCTAATTTGAAACAATGGTAGAAAATTTCCATGAATAAAAGGGTAAAATTTTCTTTTGGCAGTTGGGCTAAAACTTTAATGTTTTGATAATATTTAACTGCATAATATTTTTAATGCTGGCTGAATTTGGTTCACTATTGATATTTAAAGAAACAGACTATCTGAAGACTTTATCTACTATAACTGAATTTATAATCCATTACTCTAACAGCTTACTGATGGTTTAACTAGGGGGTAAAAAGCAACTCTTAGGTTATAAACTCCTCTTTGGTCACCCAGAACTGGTAAAGTCTGCCTGTGTATCTTGTTTTGTGGCACTTGATTAAGCACAAGTGTTTATCACATATTTGCTCTGTCCTGAGCACAGAGGTCAGGGATCCTGCTCGGGACACGGAATCAGGGCACTGGCAGAGCCCCATGGACTGTGGCCTGCCGCGGCCATTCCTGCAGCCAGTGCCCATGATGCACCACTGCTTAAACATCTCAAGAATCACAGCTGCAAAACTTGACCTCTGCACACTCAGCACTTGTACCCCACTTAACAAGAAAAACCTAGGGCTCAGAAAGCAAGCCTATAGCCACCGATGCCAGGGAAGTTTCAGACGCACAAAATTGAGTGACCTCCAGCTTGCTGGAGAAACATTATTCCCTCATATAGACTGTCAAGTGCTGAAGGACAGGAGAATTATTTATGTACTTTCTTTACCTCCTATGGTGTCTAGTTTTTGACTGGGCATTATTTAGTACCCTAAAACATTTGATAATTTGCTGATTATAAAAAAAATGTTATAAGAACCCATATTGCACTTCCTTGGAATTATTCAGCCTGATGGTTTTGAGGTCCTGGGATATCTGTCTATGTGATAATGTTAACATACACCTTAAATTTTAAAAATGGAAGAGAAAGTACTTTTTATACAAAGTAAATTTTTAATATAAATGAAGGCATATCAGAAAGCAATTTTTTATAAATAGATCCTCAAATGGAATATGAATTTTCATTTTTCTTTAATAACAATTTTTAAATTGATCTCAGAGCACTATGTAATTTTTAATAGAAAATATATATACTTTAAAAACCTTGAATTTTTGCCAAAAGCATGCCTGCAAGTTAGAAGATCAAATTACTACATCATAAACAAATAATTAAGCAAGGAATATCTCATTTCCCTTTATAAACTATTCTCAAATAATTAAAAAAAAAGCTGAACAGTTTCTTAGAGCTTATCTATGTTGGCTCTACCAACAGTAGAATTATACAAAGGCAACTTGCTTTAATTCCACATATAAGTCCCTAAGAAGTTCTGTGTTTTCCCTAAGATAGCTATTAATTAGTCAATAATTGCTTGAAGCTCCAATTGATTGGCACTATAAACAGAGGAAGGCTTATACAGTCCTTTTATTTCTGAGCTCCTAAGACTAAGTAAAATGTTAACAGCATGTTATCAGGCAGAACAGAGAAGAAGATTGCACAAAGCCCAGTAAAGAGGCATGACTAAACACCGGGTTGGCTCGTGCACCTCTGCTTTGCAGACTGACAAGAAATAAATGAGGACTGCGGATACGCAGCTTGAGAACATATCCAAATACTGCACATGGATGGCCTTGCCAGAAAGCATCCAAAGGCTTTGGGGAAATTCAACACATAACCCCAAAAGCTTAGAGGGTTTTCATTCTTGGGAAGATTTTTTATTTTTGTCACAGGACACCGTCTTCTTTGTGTGGTCATACAAATGAGTTTCTGCAACCATTTTATTTCTGGGCTCTCATTTATTGCTCAGTATCTAATAAGAAGTGTTTGAAGCCCATATTTTCTCTGGAGTTTCACTCTACACATATTTGTAAGAAGTTTTCTTTTGTCTGTAGGTCTTATTGACCCCTGAGTCCTACAGTCCTGCAAGTTGCTAAAAAGTATATGAAGTTTGGAACAGATATGACTCATCAGTCACAAATGCTGGGATCACCCAGAGTCAACATCTGTAATTTTTTTCAAAGTATCATACAGGCAGATCCTTTTAGTTAAAACTAAAGGAGGTATGTTTACCTCCTTGCATGTATACCCACTTTTCAAAGGCAACCCGGTGTCCAAATTGTTATTCTGTTGGTTTAAATTAAAATAAGGATGAGCCAAGAATGATGACCCCTGGGATTACTTTGGCTCTTTGATTAGTAAAAACAGTAAAGAAGATTCTGTTGGGTACCTTTGATACGAAACCCTGTAACAGTTTCTCATTGCCTTGACGATAAGCACCAGGTTTCCAAAAGGCTAGAGTGGCATCATCAACATGGCAGAACACAAACTATCTACCATCTTCCCCACAAAGAACACAAATTTTCATAATCCCTCAGAGGTGAGCATACCTTTATGGAAGTCTGATAATGAGAAGTTTCAGAACACAATTGGAAGAGAGAGAGAGAGAACAAGAGCATCTAAACCTTGGGTCCTAGTCTTTCTTCACATCTGCCTGCTTCTACTGGGCCTTTATTCATGTGTGTTCTTCCTGCCTGGTCCTTTTCTATGGGCATATTCCCTCCCCAGAAACATCTTTGTGGTCTCAGTTTAAACATGAACCCCAGAAGAAATTTGTCCCTAAGCCCCTAAATCATTAAGAGGCACTTCTCTTAAATGTAGTTTTCCTTCTGGAAAGAAACACTGTTTGTAATCCTGTACTCATTAGCATAATGATTTGTTTTATACCTGTATTTCCCATTGGACTATGAAAAACATAGGAGTGGACAGTATTTTGATTTTTGTTTATTAGTGTACACCCAGTATCCAGCATAGCTACCATTCCTTACTCACTCAATAACATTTACTTAATAATTGAATGAAAAAAAACTTACGTTTACTTTGTGGCCTCTTACAGGCACTCTTACTTGGACAGGTCAAGTCAAGAGGAAACAAAACCTATAGCCTTCCCCAAGACATAGACCTTCAATAGGCCTG
The DNA here is from genome assembly GCA_004026545.1 of Mormoops blainvillei. Taxonomy (NCBI): domain Eukaryota; kingdom Metazoa; phylum Chordata; class Mammalia; order Chiroptera; family Mormoopidae; genus Mormoops; species Mormoops blainvillei. Next base: position 8,045 of record PVJD01008634.1, read on the forward strand.
CCAAGCAGGCCCCTGCCGTAAAGCTGAAGACATTCACTTGGAGTGACCAGGGGCACTAGGAAGCGGTAAAAGCATCTTTCTGTCATTAGAGAATGTGGCGAATGATAGGATACAGTAGGTGGACATTTATTTCCCTTTTGGCAAAGCTGTATTAGGGACAATGTACAATGTACAATGTAGAAAACCCTCAGTATTATCTAAACACAATGAAATAAGACAAATTTTCAAGTAAATGGCTTCATCTTAAGATGAGAACTACCAGCTAAAGCTGGAACAGTTAATGGTGACAGGAACTGTGGAACAACTATAAATGAGAGAGATTATACCAAAGCGGAGAGTGGCCCATATACCTTGTTTGCAGCACAAGGGGAAGAGTCCTCTTAGCTGAGCGTTCTCAGTCCTTCACAGACACGTAGCACACAAAGAACTAATCCTCTGGGATAAGATTAGGTCTTTAGGAGTTTCCTTTAGAAATGCAAGAATGGTATCACCAAAAGTCCCTTAGGTGAGCTCTAAAGTAAAGCAGAAGGGAAGTAAAGTCCCCAAACTTTACCAGAGCAGGACTCATTCACTAGGTTTACACTTCGATCGACAAGCGTTACCTGAGATGTCACAAAGGCCAGGGTGACCCTTCATTGAATTGAATTAAAGGTTTACTTAAAACATATTCATTAAAATTGAATTCCTGCTATAGAATAAGGAAAACAAAATGTATATAGATGAAATTTTGGCTTATCACCATTCTTTACAAAGAAAAGAAATAGAAATCAGAATAAAACTAGGAGATTTTATTTCACATAGAAGAATAGTATAACATTTGAGAATATCAATGAAAATAGAAAGAAATGACTAATCTCTTAATCATTCTTCATTACTACTGCTATTGAGTTATTCGGATTCAATTCAATAAGAAGTTAGTGCTCTATAGTGTGTCAGGTGCTGTTAGGTGTGAGTACATTGGCCACCTTAAAGTAGGTCCATGTTGTAGAAAGTAGAATCCTTAGAAAATTATTTGATTAGGCCTTGCTTTCATTTTTATTATCAACTTTAATTATTGGGTGAGGGGGATGGGGTAACTGCCTTCAACTTAGACATATATGTCCACCAAAGAACACCAAAATATTCACATGTCACTTCAGAGGCCATCTTAGTGAACTTTCCTACTGACACGTATTTGAAGGTCTCCTTTAAACTAAGAAATAATTAGCCATTCTAATGGAAAAATTATTTAAAAACCTAATCATAATTTGTGTAATTGTTAATTATTTGTACTACTTGGACAGAAGCTTCCTTTGGCTATTTCAGCTCTGTCCTAAACCCATCTTATCTCCATGAGTTTGCTCCTTTGAAAAAGAATGTTCCAGTTGCAAATTTATATCTGAAAGTGAGGGGAATGATTTATTCTTGCCCTTTCTGTCTGGCCACATAAAAATACTTAGCTCTAGGGCACGGCTACATATATGAGTAAAAGTGCTTTAACACCTTCACTGTCTTGACTCCTTATTCAACTGTCTGCTCAAAGCAAATCCTCTTCACCTGGCAGGTTTGTGTGCAATGCCAGTTTCCAAGAAGCCCTTGGTTAAGGTACATTTTTAAGGCTGCATTTCAATGCATTCTTTAAGCTTTAAGAAATGAACACCTTTCCATTGAGTTTGTGCTTTGTAAAAAGTCCATCTTAGTGACACTTCAGCTATCCAAGACATTTTCTGGAAAAGGAAACTGTCTATCTATGAATGCAATTCTGAGTGTTTAATATTCATTGTGCACTGTTGCTAAGTGCGACTGAGAACATTTATAGAGGAACGTGACTAGAGCCATATGCTGGGACTTCATGCAATAGCACCAGGGAGGCATAGTCCCAGGTGAGGCAGTGAGTCAGGTTCCTACCTGGAAGAGGGGTGTAGCTGGACACTTTTAAATTAAGTGAACCTCAGTTTGGATTTCCACTCTGCAATATAACATTGCTTGGGTCACCTACCTCTGTATTTCAGTACCTGCATGTGCAAAATGGGGTTTGTAATAATGCCTATTCCAAGGGATTAAGTAACATAATGTCTGCACAGTATTTAGCAAAAAGTTTAGTACATAACAAAGAGTCTATAAATCACCAACTGATATTAAAAATATATTCTACGTGATAACTAGGCTCCAGTGAACAAAAGTTATTCACTCTTCACATTCTAAAGGACACCTCCTATTCTTTATGTTCTAAAAGACAGAGACTATTAGCTCACCACAAGACGATACATGGCTTGTTATTCTTTTGCTCTAATGCATCTGATACCTACTGTCACTAGAAAAAAGGGGTGGGGGGACAGACATTTACAGAGATATGTCCTAGAAATAAGTGAGATTACAAACCTCATTCTCACTTTAAAAAAGGGCTTATGGGATTAAGTTTCCCTTTTGATATACCTTAAGAATCAATTGCATTTCTATGTCTAATATTTTCTGATTTTTTTCTATCATACATTTATTTTTTCTTTGATGTCGCATCATTATTTGAACTGAAACCCTAGCATAGAGAACTCAGCTTCTATCTGGAATGAATTTTACTTATATGTGACTATACATGTACATGTATATCTAAATATGAAAATAAAGGTTGTAGACAGATAAACGATTCGATATATACGTAAGGGTCTATGTACATAAGAGTCTCATGTATTAATCAATAAATTATTTGTCTCTAATAGTTTGAGAAATTCTCATTCTGTTGTCATTTTCTTGTTCCAGAGAAAGTCATACCTTTCCTTAAATAGTTAGGCGTCATAACTAATGATGTTTATTCTTTGCTTTATTCATTGATTTAGTTGTTGATTTAAAGATAATGAGAATATTTATTCAAATAATTCACGCAAAAAGAAAAAAAGGAACGACATGAGTGTGCTTTGATTAGGGGGAGCGATTACCCTGGCAAACATACAGTGGGTAATAGCAGCCGGGCAAGGAAGTTGTTGGAGTTTTAGAGCTTGTGGCATCCTGGCGTGGGGAGAGGGGGCGTTCCTAGCCATGCCCGACACATCGCACGTGACTGCCGCAGTTAACTCTGTAACCCGGATTTGCCAAGACGTCAGCTATGGGCGAGTCCTTCGCTACCTTCATGCCAATGGAGTGTCCAAATCCATGTGTTTTGTTTTGTTTTTTTTCAGTCTTTGTCATGAATTAGCAGACTGAGGCCTCTATACAAACTATTAGAAAAGCAGAAGATTCTTTGCTTTTTGACAGTAAATTAAGTCTGTCAACCCAAAGCGGATCAGTAGGATATTTCTATCATGTGTACTACGTAGCCATTTAAACTTTGTCTGAGGTTGGTTCAGAAAATAGTGAAGAGTACTCTTGCCTTCTCTATTTAGAAGGCAAAATCCAATCAGTAATGAATGACTTAAGTCTGCAAAGAATGTGTTTGCCTTTAGATAAATGAACTAAGCAGCAGAGTTCAATCATATTTCACATTAATTTCCCTACAGCATGAATGGCTTTGGGAGTTGCAAAGCTGAGTTACCTGCGAAGCCCTTGAGTACAACTGTGTGGAATGCTAAGGAGGGTGAAGATACACATAACAATCCTTAATCTACAGGGAGGGGACCATGGGGACAGTTTTGAGTCACCTTCCTTTTCCTCCTAAAAATACCCACAGGCTGCAAAGAAGGGGAGGTCCAGGGTGAAATGGAGTGAGCTCATTGAGACGACCTGGTCAGCATACTGTTCAAACAGCAAACCAATTATGCAAGACTGATGATCAGGTATCTCAGGTATCAAGTAAACTATTAGGTTTATAGCATTGCTAAACACAAGAAAACGGGCCCAAAATGAAGTCGCTTATGTCAAGCCCCACATCACCAAAATGAGGCTTGATCACAGTTTTGGGTCTCCCAGAAATAGAATCCTAAACCAGTGAATCAGGATTCACCTAATCAGCACTAGCTAGGTAATCTGACTAGTAGACACCCACCATCCCATAAAGAAAAGTAACTTTGCAATAACCAACCAACTTGTCTGCCTAATGTAACAACCTTGGTCCTGTTGCCTTCTGCCTATAACAGTCTTTCATTTTGTACAGTTCCTCAGAACTTCTTTCTGTTTGCTAGCTTGGATGCTGCCTGGTTCAAACTGATTTTTGCTCCACCTCTTAAAATTTCTAATATGCTTCAGTTTACCTTTTTTAATGCCCTCTAGTGTATGTATACAAGGAACTGAGCCTGCCAACATCAACCAGCTGGACCCAGACCAAGGGACTGCCTCCGACAAAGACACAAGGGTGTGTCATATGGAAGGATAACAGTTACCCTCAAGTTAGGGGGACAGCCAGGCTTCCTTAAGCCCTCAGATCAACTTTAAAACCCTTTGGCGAACTCTCCTAAATCTCTGTTTTTTTCTTGTCAACAAGATATAATCTCTTACCCCCAGAATAGAAAAAAAAAATAGTGATAGCATTCATTTCATGAGTTTTTATTACACACCAAATTCTAAGCATTTTGCGTATGTCAGCTCATTTAATTACCATACAAAACATTACAAGATCAGGCATATTATCATTCCCATTATTAGAAAAGGACAAACTGAGGGCCAATAATAACTTGTCACTAGTTAAAGGGAGGACGCGGAATTGGAACCAAGGTTGTCCTGCTCCAGGGGCCACACTCCAGTCTGAACCATGGCCCTCTGCTGCCTCTTGCAGAGGGGCTCCTAAGAGTGCCAGCAAATTAACAGGCATTTGTCTTTGCTTCTGCCAGCTTGGCACTGCCCTCTTTTTGTTTCCTGACCAAGTTAATCTAATTAATCTATACAAAGCTGGATCTAATATTCCTATCTGTCCCTAACTCTCTCCAATGAACAGTCTTCCCAAGATGGGCTGGCGTGCTGACACTACTAAGTCCCCCTGGACAGAAACAAGCCCAGAATGCTGGGTTGAAAACTGTGTTCCTCCCCCTTTCCTGGGAGCCCACTGACCTCACCCACCTTTCCCCCTGCAGGACTCATCTCAGGGAGAAAATGGGCTGGTATTTTGGCAGGGCAAATGAAGCCATATCTCTTTGTCAAGCCTACTGCAATCTTCACACACCTCCCGTTTCTCAAATGATTACAGTTCAGCTACAAAAAAAAAAAATGCTGCTTCAAGAAACACAAATTTTTAGACATTCACTACAGGCTTGTAGGCAGTAACGATAGGATGTAGGCGGCCTTTGATGAAAAATACACTTTAAAAGAATAATACAGCAATGAGAGGGAGTGAGAGAAAAGAAAGAGAAAGCAATTAAGGTTATGGAAATGGGACATTTGTATGCAAGGTGAGTTATACTTAGAGGTAACTTGTGAAGTTAAAAATATTTTTTTCCAAACCATTCCTCACAAATGTCACATAAGTTAAACCTGGGGAAGACCTGTAATGACCAGAATTAGTGCTAACCCTTAAGTTGAGTTTCCACTTTTCCTTCAATTTTGTAACTTATAACTATAATCCTAAATTATCACTCAAAGTATAAGGTATAACATTCATGTTAAAACAAACTGAAAATAGTGATAAATTTTGCTAAGTAACAGGTCATAATGCAAGTTATCCTTTGAAGAAGAAAAAAAATATATGTACACATACAGATACTTCTAAATTTGTATAACTCTTTATATTTTTAAGTTAAAAGAAAAGAACTATTGTTTTTGTATATTAGTTTATTCCTGGTATTTTTTGATGTCCTCACATGTTTGCTATGAAGGAGGCAGATTTATTTCTGGCAATTTTGCTCCAAGTTCCTTTTTTAAAAATGAAGGAGATAAATAAACTACTACTTCTTTTTAATGTTTTTATTGTAAAATGATCAACATATATTTACAAAATGTCTATTTTGTGCTAACTACTGCAAGCACTATAGTGTCAAAAAAAAAAGAAAACAAAAAAATTCATGTCTTCATGGGTCTTACCTAAGTATTAGGTTTTACCAAACTTGTCTATTTATTAAAAAGGTCGCCTCAGGACCATTTTTAAAATGTGAGAGAGAGAGCCAACTGCTTTCTTTGCTCCTTTCTCAGGGCCCCTCCTAAAATGTGCTCCTTCTCACTGACTTCCTGACCAGTGTCAATTTCACTGTTGGTGGTTAGCAATAAAAGAGAGCGTCCCAGTTTGCAGAAGTTTACATGAAAGCCTGCCCTGTTCTGATATATTGAAGCCATCAAAAAAGTAATGGTCCTGTCCTGTCCTGGGTTGTCTTTTAACTAGCCCCCAAGTTCTGGAGAATTAGACAGTAAAAATGCAAAGGAAGCCAGCCCTATTCCAAGGACAAGCCCTTTTCCATGATTTGAAGCTTTAGAGCTGATGTCCAACACTACCACAGCACAGTCACTGCAAATGCAGGTGCAATAACTCATTTGCTTTGCAGCTATGCATCAAGTTGCTGCATATTTCAACAAGAACTCCCCTGGCTAAATAACTGGCATAACTCTGAGTAGGGAGATTAAAGGTTCTAAATGCCATGAAGCCCTGTACTCCGTCTACTTTCCATATTAACATGAGACAACTGTGAGTGCCAAACTGAAGACCAGCTCCCCGTTCAAGGTGGAAACCCCAGAGGGGTCATTTTTTAATAACACGTGGATGGTGGCACTGGGCTGATATTAGACCCTTCGTTAACCAGCTACCTTTGGAAAACTCTGTGGACATATGGACATGGGAGAAATTCAGCTGAAGAATTATAATTCAGCTTAACATAGAGTTCAGAAATGATAACAATGCTGAGCTCCATCACATGTGTGTATTTATAGTGAGTTAATAGAGCTTTTAGATGTTGCCTTGTCTAGCAGATTATTTATAGTGCATTATCCTGATAGACTATAAAAGGCATAAAAATCTTCATGTGGAAGAAGATAATGGGATGAGGTCCCTTAGTCTGTATGTTGTTCTCTGGTGTATGTGAACTACATTGATGGCCACCAGCATTTAATTCGTCTTCAGCCTAGTGAGTAGTTTCTGGCCACAGGAGCGCATTCTATGGACGAGGGCACCTACCCTACAGATAAGAAAATTCTTAGAGTAACTTCCAACAATAGTTCATGAACCTTGTGACTGGTACAAATAATTTGCAAACTCTAAGTCACTATCAACAACCTATTAATTTAGAACATCACTGACATGCCTTCAACATATCCTATGAGTTTGCTGAAAGACTTAGGAGTGAAGGAAAAAGAATATTAAATACAATAGAAAAAGTGAGGAGTAGCAAGAAAGAAGGAAAACAGCAGAAAAGTTATCATATACAGAGAGGTGGGATGTCATCAAAGCCAAAAATAAATTCTTTACCACGTTTCTTACTAAATATTACTTAGGCTAGTACTCACTCCTAAATTGAATTCTTTCCCACAACTATTTTTTGATCTCCAACTATAGCTATAGCTTTAGTGCTACGTCAGATGAAAAAATATATAATAATCTTTTATATTACAGAGAACACTGCAGGTTGTAAACTCTGTTTGAAATTATCTAACCTTCACAGTAATTCTGTGAATTGGGTATTATTTTTACCATATTTCTGACTGAGCTTAAACAGCTTGTCATACAACCAGTCCTTATGGAGAGTGACACCAGTTTATGTGTTCTGACACTCTGTTAAATCAAACATAAAATACTATAAATATACTACACACACACACACACACATGTCAGCATAAAGTCCAACTGCTGTTAATATGAGAATGGTTTGTATGACATGGATTTAACCTGGCAGCCAAGGAGAGTGGACTGGAATGCGCATGCATGAACAATGACAACTTCACTGTACTAGTCAGTGGGGGTGGTAAATGCCACTGAGTGAGCATGTATACTGTGTGACTGTCCCATTTAAAATGACTGAGTGAGCAGAGCAACGAATCTGCATCAAATTTTATGTTAAGCTTGAACAATCCTCCACAGAAACAATTCAGATGATTTAGAAGGCTGCAGTTATAGGGAACTGGTGATTGGCAGCTTCATCATGACAACATGCTTGCTCATGCATCACATCTTATGCATAGTTTTCTTGTGAAACATCAAATCACCCAGGTACCCCAGCCCCGCTATGCCCAGATTTGGTGCCTTGCAACTTCTGGCCTTTCCCAAAACTAAAATCACCTTTGAAAGGGAAGAGATTTCAGAACATCGATGAGTTCCAGGAAAATACGACGGGGCAGCTGATGGTGATTGGAAGAACTGTGTGAGGTCCCAAGGTGCCTACTTTGAAGGGGACTGAGGTGTCATTGTTCTATGTATGATGTTTCTTGTATCTTGTATCTTCTTCAATAAATGTCTCTCTTTTTCATAGTACATGGCTGGATACTTGCTGGACAGAGCTTCTGCTCTGTGTATGTGTATGTTTAATTTACAGCTAATGTCCACAGTACTAATTGAGCCTAGAGGACAGAGAGCAAATCCACTCAGTTGAAGAGGAAAAAGACAAGGAGACCCACAGTGAAACAGGGAGACGCTTTAGAATTAAACAAATTGAACAAATAGTTGAGAAGGAATATGAAGCATTTAAAAAGCCCTAAATTCAATTAGTACATGTATTAGTAATGATGGTTCCTGGACATATAGTTCTGGTGTGAAGAGCACAGTAGTTAAGAGACAGGGATTCAGAGTTGCTGCATGAAAGGTTACAGTCCATATGGTTAGAATCAGTAGGATGACAACAGTGACAATGGCACTGACGTTGCTACTGCTGTATCCGGCTCTCCCCACTCAAGGTTGGTCAGTGTCTTCCAAGCACCCACAGTTTTACTGAGCTATGTAATACCATAACTCTGTTATTTTCAAATGATAAAAACTATCTTAGGCAAAAAGATCATTTAATTGATCAGTCTACATAATTTAAAAATACTGCAGTAGAGATGGCTTCAGTTGTGGCTTATTTCAGGGATTAAAACCAAGATCCTATAATAAGGTTTCCCTCTTCATGCCTCTTCCTTTGAGATAATGACATTCCTAACTGGCCCCATCTTCAGAGACACAGATGTCAGGAGCATCTCTTCTTGTATCAAGTGTATTTCCCAGAAGTTTAAAAACTGTCTCCTTTTGTCTTTCTCACTGGATCATACAGAGCCATCCCTAAATCAATCATTAGAGCCAGGAGAAGAGGCTGTGATAGGCTCCAGCAGGTCACAGGGTCTATGCCAGTGGAAATGGAGTCCACCCTGAAGCTCAGAGGCTGAGAATGGGGGGGCCTGGTTTCCCCAGGAGAAAAGCACAGTGACCCCCTCGCCCCCCCAAAGAAGTGAATGGTGGCTCTGAGTCAGTACATTGACATTTGTCTTATCACCCCATTGTTCTTTCCTGAGATATCTTAAAACTGTTCTACTCTTCTCTTCCCTTCTTAATCTATACAATTTTCCAGAATTATTCTATATACTACTGAAGTAGTAACTTCGATATCATTTCTCCTCAGATGAAACTATTTGTACTTTCTTGTTTTTACCTCTTCTAAAGTCAGTTGAGGCTTTTTAATTCAACTGCTCCCAGTTAGTGTATATTTTTGATGCACAAAGATTCCCAGACATGTCCATCCCAAAACTCCTTATAAGCAGAGTAATATGGACAGACTGGGTGGAACCGTATTTTTATTTGAGGATTTGAGGGCAAACTATGCTCTTAATCGCAGCCTTCATTTTCTTTGTTTATAAAATATATCTATTATTTCTTCATCTTAATTCAACAGGGTTTAAGGATTATATAATAAATACAGACACACACTTGCATACTTGTAAACAACAAAATAAGAGCTAAATCACTATTGTTACTATTCTAGAAGAAAGAGAAAATACTGTTCTAGTCTCTGCTCAGTTACCTATGCTATTTAAGGTAAGTCAGTCATATTTGGAAGGAGAGTTAGAATGTAAACTTTAAGACCATTCCAACTATGACACTCTGTGACTCTCTAGTTACATACTTCAGAAGAGCCTTCTTGATAATACCTTGTTTATTTTTATTCAAATAAAGAAATCCTGGGACCAGAAATAATTGCAAAAATAATAGGAAATCGACCTCAAGCCCTGCTCAGCCAGGACCCTAACCCTGAATGCCTTGGGGGCTGCCTTCAGACAGCAGTGTCCTCTCTAAAGCACTGTCTGGGGCAGCCAGGGAGACACATTGGGATGCCGGGCGGGGGTGGGGGGGGAACCGATCTACCTTTTCTTCCCAGAGATCTAAGCCTAACAACTAGGTAAACAAGACACATTTTCAAAAGGGTTCCATAGGGGCTGGAATGAGCATGGAAACAAATGGGAACATTTCATTTTGATTTATAAAATGATGATCACAGTCGCTACACACACACACACACACACACACACTCCACTTACCCCTCCCTTTTAAAGAAATGACTGAAGACTAAATAAAGTCCTCTGAAGGCATCTGAACTTCCATGTTATCCATTACAGATAATTTGCACATTTATAAACACTTGCCTGAATTACCTAAAGTCAAGTTGTTTAATTACCCGGCTACCCGTCTAACTTTGTTCTGCAGTGCACTTTACAGCAGCTTTGCCGGGCGGCGGACTTTAAGGGGCAGCTTTATAAACCCTGCGCTGTGGGCATCTTAATAGTAACAACATAATCGGCAGGAAGAAAGGGGGAGAACAAAGGACTCTAAAAATAAAACAAAACAAAAATAGTGGTAGGCATCATGGATAGAAAGAATTATGAAGGATGAGAATTTCATACACATACAGATAACAGCAACACATTTAAAAGAGCCAAAAACATCTAAATCCGTAAAGTTCACCACCCATGATCAGTTCCTTGAGTAATCTTATTTCTGGCTCCAAGCCTACTGTGTCCAAGACACATGCTCCTTGTCATATTTCTGCCGTCGTGGTGCTCAGTAAACACAAAACTATGGTTTCTGTTGCTTTCATCAGAGTTTTATGACCCTTAAGGTAAAATCTGGACAGCGTGGGGGCACTAGCATACTATACTTTGTCCCACGTAAATACTGCCATCCATATGTAAATAATCAGATCAGAAGGAAAAGCAAAATTGCTTCAGAAGACGAAGATAAAGCCTGAGGAATATGTGTGAAGAATCATCCTCGTTGCCTTGGTAATCCTTGGTGATAGTCAGGGGTGGCATGAGTTGATGGCATATAAATCATTCTAACGACATTTTTAGCACTGGTAGGTGAAATCACCTCTTTCCCCCTTACTTGTCATTATCTTCTTTACATCTGCTCAGTTGATGCTGAACTCCTTGGTTTTAATGCTATGCCGGCCATCTTCTGAGGGTTCTCTATCTCTTAAACTCCAGGCAGGTGGCCACAGAAGGGGTCTAAACAGTGGTCTCTGACAAGAACATGCCTATTTCCACTGCAAGGTGGGAGATTCTCTAAAGCTGAGGACCAAGGACAACCCTCTTTCTTCCTCCCTTTCCTGAGAGACTGCTCTAGGCTCTGAATAACAAGCTTTATATCGCTTCATCTGAGGGAGTTTGGGGGGAGTAATGAATAAAAAGATAAGAAAAAAACTGTCAAGACTTTATCTGGAAAAGAAAAAAGAAATTTGAGGGGAACAAAGGTTTTCAAATATACAACAGTTAAAAATAACTATTGAACCATCAACTTAAGAATTCAACTTTGGGATTCTGCTTGAACTCTCTATTGCTAAATGTTAGAAGAGAAACTCAAATGGTATTTTATTTTTTTAATAAATGCTATTCATCCAACAGAAAAATAGCTATAATGCTTGAATGACATCATAAAAAGCAGAAATTCTAGTTATTAATAAGCATATGCAAAGGTGCTCCAGCTCATTAGTGATTAGTAAGATGCAAATTAAAAATCACCTTGAGATATCATCACCCAGCTGTCCGACTGGCAAAAATTAAAATGCCTGACAATGCAAGTGATTGTAGTGTGTGCAGCAATTGGAACTGTCATTCAGTCATCAGAAATACAAACAGGAAAGGGGAACATGACTCTCCACACCAGCCATGGGCCTCCTAAATCTATAATCTCAAAAAGGCCCCACCCAGATGTGTCTTAACTCATGTTAGAAAATGTTGAGAGCTGCCTTGTCCATGGCAGTGCTAAACTGAAACCACCCAAATCTTGAATGCAGTGATACCGCAGTATATTCATAAAATGGAATGTTATGTAGCAAGTAAAATGGAATACAAGCACACATAATATAGACAGAGTTCACGAATATAATGTTGAGTGAGAGAATTGCAAGGGACACAGAAAGTAAGGTTATAAACATAGGCAATACCATATATATAATACATATGTATATGTGTGTGTGTTTGTGTGTGTATATGTATGTATATATGTGCACATTTAGGAGTGAAATAGAGGTAGTTAGCTTATGGTGGGAGAGGCACGCACAGTTCTGGGGAGCTGGCAGTACTCCATTCCTGACCTGGGTGGTATCTGCATAGGAATGCTCTCTATAATTTTTTCTATGTCTATGCTGTGCTCACAATGGGAAAAGTCACCATTTCTACTCCATTTGTACTTCAGCCCCCTGGTCAATGACAGAGGGTGGAGGAAACTTCCAGACTGGAAGAGAGCTGCCTCTTGTCCAGAGTCATTTCCAGCTTTACCTTTTTTTTTGGATTGGGGAGTTTTGCCATTTCTTCTCTGCAGGGACATCCCATCATGACTCCTGGTAAGTGAAAAATGATTTTTCCCATCATCTTTTTCCCCCATTGAATTTGTCTACCATGAAGATTACTGACAGATATGTTTGAACCTCAGGGCATGAAATTCTGGGAGAAGCACGAAAGACCAGTTTGTTAAACCTATAAATCCCACCTTCATCATAAGGAAGTTCAGGGGGAACTTGTACTTAGCCTACCCATCTGGATGCAAAGCACACATGTCTTCTTTAATTATTTACTTTTTGCATGTGTTTATTGTTAGAAACAGTCTCTTTGCCAGTGTTACCACTACCATAGCACATTTCTTTAGTGACGTGACTTACCAAGGGCAAAGCGTGTACTGAAGCAGGTAAACAGACCACATAACTCCGCCTTTATATTCCTAAATATACTTAAAAAGATAAACCACAACCAAAGTTTTATTTTACAGAGTAGTTGTGAGGATTGCATAGTATACTACATGTGAATTACTGTGAAACCATAAATTGCTTTGCTTTTTTTTTTAAGGCACTTACTGTTATCACTATCCTAAAAAATCGCACTACAGCTGTAATTTTTCTACAACAGTAGAAATAAAGCAACTGAGAGACTAATTCGAATGGTCACAGAATGGTTGAGAAATCATACATATATATATACACAAAATATATAGAACGGTTTCTAAATCTGCAATTGATTTTAGAAAAGAGTAAGAAAACTTCAGCTGATATGCAAACTCATTAGGAATTGGGTACACAATAGAACAGTTTGTTTCCTGAACCGTTGTGACCACACGGATGCATCAAGTAAAGTGAGTGGTACGTACCCTTGTACTATCTGTCCTTTAATGCAATATGATGCACCTCTAGCCATTAGTGCCCTCTCTGTGTGTCACCTGGGTTTGCCTCTTCAACACCTGTACAATTCAATTAAGGGCATTTAGTAATGCAAAATGCCCACAGTTGTCTAGTAAGTTATATGTTTCTCTCATGTATCATAGAAGCTGGTTCTGGTAAAGTGGAGTAAACTAGAATTGGTCCAGAAAGAAAGAACTCAGCAAAGCTCTAAGCCACATGCCTTTGTGACATTAGCAACAACAGAAAGTAGTAATGCCTCACATGACAGGCTGCTAAACTCCAGCTGTCTTGATAAGTTTTGACCCTTAATCCTTCTAATAACCCCACAAGGGAGGTACTGTTCTTATCCTCATTGTAGAATCCAGAAATCTGCACCTTGGGGAGGTTAGATGACTTTCTTCAATTCACAAGTGCAGTAAGTATAGTGTAGGCTACCCGAACTCAGAAGGTCCAGGCATATGTATTTCTAAACACATAAAAGTGTGTGTTATTTTTATGGAAGTCTAGTCAAATCTAAAAAGTTATTGGGCGGTACCCTCCCACTCAGCTTATTCTCTTTGCTATTAGCTGGGGTGCTAACCAAAAACATCAATATACTATGTTGACAGAAAGGGACAAAATGAGTGACTTCAAGACAGTGAACCATGACCAAAAAAAAAGGAACAAAGTTGTTTAGGGGAATTCATTTCTTACTTTTATGGCTTAAACCTATAAACATTTTCCAACTACATTAAATCTAAGATTGCATTGACTTGGCAGGGTGAATTTATTCGAGTATAATTTCTTTGTACACTTAAAGCAGTCCAGGTTTATAATTCACATCCTGAATTCTGGGCTCTTTTACCTTAGATTCTAAAGAATTATTCCATAGCTGTGTCTAACAACTTCATGAAGAAAGGTTATAACATTACGCTTCAGTGGCCTTAAGGAAAACTTTTGTTTTTGGAAAGAAATATTGCTAATATTGATGGTGCCATAGAATCCCCATGCTGTTATGAATGATCTCATATCGAATATTGTTTTGTCGCCAATGCCAGTGTATGCACTTCTATTTTATACACACTCACATTCACAAATGTCGTGTTCCACATTCACACCTCCCTTCTCTAAATGGTTAGCCAAAAACAGTTATGGGTAAAAAAAAAAGTTCAACATTTCACGGAGGATGGAAAACTGGGAAGTATTCTCTCTCTCTTGTGCACACCATATATATATGTATATATATTTACATATATATAAAATTTGATAAAGTGATTTAAAAATGATAAACAACATGGTAGACATTCAAATATTTGCTGAATGAACAAATGAATGAATGATTGACAGAAAAAATGCAAAAGGTGAGATAGAGGCAGTTGCAGGGGTATAAGAATAAACTTTCTGGTTAGCAAGTTGTTAAGTACCAGAATAACTTCCTTAGAAATTAGAAGCAGATAAAAGGCTAAAAGGGATATAGGAAGCTGTGAGAAGAAGCGTGATGGTAAGGTGACCATCCATTTAGGTTTAGCTGGGATTAATGGGATTCCTAGCAGGTGGGACCTGCAGAGCTAAAACTGTACCAACACCTGGCAAACTGGAATGAGGTGGTCACCTCAGAGGGAAAGAGCTGGCACTGGGAGCCCAGAAATCTGGGATTTAGAAACCCTGACACTAACCTAACCTGGTACAAATACCTTACTGAGTGACTTAATTTTGTCATCCATTTAAAGGAGGAGCAGTGGACAAGATAATCTTAAGGACCTTTCCAAATTTAGAAAATTATCTAATTAGAGATATAAAGAGTTGCTGGACAAGGCCAACAAATTAAACATAAAGACACAGCAGGTGATCCCACCAGAGAGGTTAACACAGCCACTATAAAAGGAGAGGGAGCCAACAAAAATATAAACAAAGCTAAAGAATTTTAAGATCTAAGTTTCTTATTTTAAGACACTCTCACACAATTTGGTGAGTGAAACTGTATTTTAATTAGGCTGTGATAATACAATTAAAATGCATTTATTATGTAAAAGCTACTCATTTTTAAATCCTCGAAACCTGTTTGCAAAGCTTTACTTCAGAAGACACAACCCTGAGAGTGATTTAGTTCAGCACCTCCAACACCAAGGACAAAGACACAAGCGCTCCTTCCTGACCCTAACTCATTAAATCCATGGTATAGAAAAGCCAGTACCATCTGCATTTACTGCTTTTAAATTTATATTTAAAAAGAAATTTAAATCTGTGTTAATCATTATTAATAAATTACGTGTTAATAATATTTATATTTGTGTTCATTCTCTTATTACTGACAATAAGATTATTTGGAATTTTTCCCAATGTGCAGTGTAAATGTACGTAAACTTCCCCATTACAAGATGATGGTAGAAAGGTGTTCCCGTTTCTTCACATACAGTTTCTGTTCAATTTGCCTTTCCGAAACTACAGTGCTTAATAGGTTTTCTGGCAGCAGACACTAACCACTTTTAAGAGGCATTTAGTGTGAAGCATTTGTTTACCTGTGGATTCATTATTAATGAAAAGCCAAGCAATGCACAGTTCCAATCAGGCAGACCTTAAGTGGATCAGTCACCTGCATTATTAAAATGTACTCTGGGGGGACAGGGATTATTCTCCACATTAAATTATTCCTAACGGAAGGAGTTCCCCCCACCTATACGGCTTCCAATAAAAAAGCTTGCTCTTCCCGTTGACCTGTCTAAATGTGCCCAAGCGTCTTGGTCTGCCTGTGCTCCAGTCCCCAGGTGAGAGTTGGAGGTGGCACACAGCAACCAACCGCTGAGCAGGCCCGCCCTCCTCTCTGCCTTAGCCCATCTTTAAAGCAGAGCCCCGTGGGGAATAACGCAGCCCAAAGCCCTTGATTGCAGGTCCTTTGACTACAGAAGGTCTAGAAGCTCCGACACAGTAAGTCCCTGGAGTCTGTATCTACATTGCTAGGAGACAGAATTCTGTCGGGGAACATGCTTGTGGCTGTCATCAGCTCAGACCTCAGAAATCAGGTAAAGACAGGCCCAAGCTGCCCTGAAATCCTGATGAGGCAGAGTGGGAAAAAATGAGACAGGGCAGTCCAAAACTTAAACTGACAGGTCTTCCCTTCCCTATCCTCTGATTCCATAACCCACCAGTTCCCACAGCATCCCTCTCTGTGTGGCTGATATTTATAGCTGGCTGCCCATTTGGGCTTTGGCTTAATGTTGCTGCTTATTGCCAGTCGGCCCTGGGCGTCATTATAAAGCCTAAAAAGCCCAAATTATTTCTATGGGTTTTCCTCCACAGGAAACACGTAATCTGATGTTCAAAATTTTCGTTTTTCCATGCTGCTAAAAATGGTAAGGGCTTCCAAAATAATTCTCTATTATCTTTAATCACAGTATATTCTGTGTAACATATATGTTCCACATGGGTTTTGATCTTGTCATTGGATTGTCCACTCAACAAAACCAGTAAATGCACGCCACTAAATCATTTAGACATCCCAATCCTATAAAATCTCTGCCTGCTGCCACATAGGTTGTAACTGTGGACAGATTGATGGAGTCATTAATGTTTCCAATGACAGAAGGTCCCAAACTGACCGACACCTGAGGGTTTCCCAGCATACAATGCTTTTACGGCTTGAAGCAGAAACCCTGGTATGGATCTACCTCAATACGCATATCTCATTACCCTCTATTACCTCAACACCCTCGACCTGTTTTGTGCCTATGGCCACAAAGATGAGGAAGTGATGGGTACAGGGCCGTTGACGGGAAGGAGGTTCACAGAACCAGAGGTGTGCTTGCTGGGGAGTAATTCAAAGCCTATTGAAGGCTAAAATGTTGTAATGAAAATCCAGTGTGTAGTTAAAGTTCGTTCACAGGAAAAGATTGAGTGAGGGGTTCAGAGGCTCTCAATTGATTTTCTTAAGCAGGCCTGGAAATAACACCAGGAAATGAGAAGGAGAACAGGGACACTTTGTCTTCCTGTATGAGCAGGTAACCATTAAGATTGTGAGTACCAGGCCAGGGGTGCCCTTTTCTATGGAAGTGATCTGCAATATATAAGTTGATTCCTCTAATAATGTATAGAGGACACCCTCAACTCTCACCACTCCTCTCTCCTTCTCTAGCAGATTCTTTCCTGAACATTCTGAATTTTCAACTGACACTGCACACTGGAGTTTGAGGAGCTGAGTCGTGCTCCTGGCAGAAGTTTAGGCTCTTTAGATATCCTAGTGTCCTCTGAAAAAACTCTGTTACTTAAGATAGATAATTTTTTTTTTCTGTGCCTGGTAGTTACCATGACAAAAATAAAATCAAAAGTCAACAGAAGTACAGAGAATCTGAGTTACAAGTTATGTTTCTATAGATTTCCTTATCCTATAGATCAAACCATAACCCTTAAAACACGGTAAACCTCCTCAGTATAACCTAACCAACTGAAAAGTATTTAATTAGCCTTATTTCCTGATAACAATTTAATAAAAGAGTGGCACCCAAACACTTAGATGGTCACCTTGCCGAGTTGCACAGTAAAGAGAAACAGAGAAAATGTATTCAGCAAGACAACACTATTGTTTAAAATGTAAGATAAAGACTATTGTTGAAAAACAAAACAAACAGAGCCATATCTAAAAAATTCTTCAGGAAGCATCAGTTTTATATCACGTATTCAATCAGACTACAGGGACCTAGCTCAGTGCATTAAGTATTGTGAGAATAAACTGCTACTTGTGCTCAGTTTTCTAACCACATTCTCAGCATCATAATATGAGGTCAAAATGGTTTCTACAAATGTGAAAATTATGTTAACAAGTTTATTTTAACTTCTGCTACTCCTTAAAAATTGTTTTTGCAACATCATTATTAATGAGTTCAGGAACCATTTTATTGAAAGGAACCAATACATTTAAAGTATTTTTCCACTGAAATACAGAGAGAAGCTTTCTCTAGAGCTTATTGAACGTGAAACTTTTATGCAAGACTAACAAACTATAGAAACATTTCACACCAAATCGAGATTTTAAGCTACTGGTAAAGGATGTCATCAATAACATGTGACCAACTGGACAATAACATGTGTCCAGTTGGTCCAGAGACGGACAGGGCATTTGGAGGCTCCTCGCCTGCTCCCCTGTCCTTAAAATGGGTACTCCTCTTGCCTTTCCCCCTCCTAGAAGCTGCTCCAAGGATTTAGACTTGAAACAGAAGTGTGGCGTTGAGACTGTCTGCACTGAGTAAGTGACTCAGCACAGCTAAGACCTCTTGTATACAGGACTGATACCAGTTTAAGGCCTCTATATAAAACTTCAAGATTCTTGCAGGTGGGTACAGAGATCCTACTCATCCTGTGCCCCACCCAAGACAAGCCTTGTCAGTTCCCTTATTTATTCAACCTACCCATCTGGGGTGGCCTGCCTCCTTCCCTGGTCTCTGTTTTCCCCCTCCACAGACAGGGGCCATCTTCAATTTCATCCTCGAAGCTCCCGAAGAGGTTGCAAAGCAACAACTACACATCTCCTTTGCTTCCAGTATCTAAATATTTCTACACCAAGGAGAGATGTATCTGTTTCCATGTAAGCAGACCAATGGGAATTTTAATTTAAGTGCCATTTAATGTTTGATCTTAAGCCACCGAGTAAGCTACAATGGAAAATCCAATGGACAAAATCCATAAAACTACGGCCACTTCTAAATCTCTGCCAGGCAATTAGAGGTTTGCTAGCTCTGCAGAGCTTGCAATTCAAAATATTTAAATAAAAATGTTTAATAAGTGACATTAAATAAGCGATGGCCAACACATACCTCTTAGGTAAATTTAGTAAAAAGCTGCTAGAACTGTCTTAATTGATAAAAATATAAATGTATGTGTATGCGTGTGTGGCTTAACACACACGCATTTCTCTCCCTCTCTCTATATGTACCATAATACATAATGAATGATATATATTTTACATGAAACATTTATTTAATATAAGCTACATTCCATATATGATAGAAACTGCATGTAGTCCCTGTGCATGTGATAGCACTATGGGTGACACCTGCTGCTCCAGTCTTTTTCATAGCCAGCATTTCTCTCATGAGCTCGTCATCCGTAACACAGATAGTTAATGTCGATCTGAGCTCCCTGTTCCACCAAGTCCTTCCCACCCCACCCCTATATTCTTCTCTTGATTACATTTTTGCTCGCATTTTTCTCCTTCAAGTGTGTCAGGATTTTAGTCCCTACTGAGAAACATTCATTTCCCCCGTTTGCCAGTCAGCAACCTCTATGCTTTTGATGACCCCGAGGAAGCTCAGCATCGCCAGTGAAGTTTAATGCAAACATCTTAGAATATATTCGACACTCCCTTAAGTTTCTACATTGCAATATAAACTATGGTTTTTATACCACCTTGTGTTTCTTTCTCATTAAATCTCTAAGTTACGTATCCCCAAATAATTGAAACGTACATTATTCGTAATGACAGTTAACATTTATGCCTGGTTCTGTTATAAACCCTTTACCTCACTGTAAGGCTATGAGATTGAAAATTTGTCCTGTGTTCATTTTACAGGTGAAGTAAAGGAGGATTCGAGAAATTGGGCGACTTGTGCAAACCCACAGACCTGGCAAGTTACAGTGTCAGGATTGGAACCCAAGCGTCTCCTGCTCCAAATCCTTGCCTTAAAGAGCCCCTATTCCTTTTACCCATCTCAGCACTTCATGCACAGTACAGATTGAAGAATAAGCACTGGTTGCTGTGTAGGTAGCAATAAAAGTCCAGTAAATCCTGTTATGGTATGGCTTGTTATTACGCAGACTTATAAATGATTCAAGGCATGTTCTTCAAAATATAACAACTCCATCATAAAAATCTGACTTAGCCCAGTCAGCGTATATGGTGAATGTAAGTACTGTATCTCAACATCAGATATCTATCTATCTAGGCAGGTAGGTTGGTAGGTAGGTAGATAGGTAGATAGATATCACTGTTTCAAAGGTATAAGACAATTCCACAATAAGTATAATGGCTTTCAACCCTAATTAAATTGGAATTTTAAACATTTGAAAATTTTAAACTTGGGCATTTAAGAAATATTATTCTAAACCGAAGTTCTTTAGGTGAGGAGCTCACATTCTGCACATTCACTGCTGAATTCCAGCCCCTCACCCGTGCTTTGCACGTACGGGCGTGTATCTCAGTGAGAAGTTTGGGTAAGCTCATACACACAGTGACTCAGTACATGTGAAACACGCTGTCATAAATGCTCACTAACTGACCATGTTAGGAGGGAATGTAAAACGTATCGAAAGTTCAGACTACTGAGTATTTTTGGAAAAATAACGTTGAACACTTACAAAGTACTATGAATCAGTCCTTATTCTAATAACTTTAGAGGAATACATAATCTCATTTAAACATTGTAACAACTCCATTGAGGAGCCAACATTTTTTCACTTCTAGTTTTTGTGGTTTGGTCATTGTTGTTTATATTAATAATGTGTTCCTTTTTATTGCTAAGGAACATTAGGCTGCATGAATGTACTAGAGTTTGTTTGTTTTTTTTAATCCACTCACTTGAAGGACATAGGGGTGGTTTGTTATTTGGGGTAATTATGCTTAGAAGAGCTGTACATATCCATGTACAGTTGTGTGTGTGTATGTGAGTGTATGTTCTCATTTCTCCAGGGAAAATATCTAAGAGTTGGATTGCGAGCTCATATATTAAGTGTGTTTTTAACTTTTAACTTTGAAAGACAGACTCACAGGAAGTTGCAAACACATACAGTGAGGTTTTGTGTACCCATCTCCAGCGAGCCGCCAGTCCCTTGCTCACAGCCAACAGAATTATCATTACCAAAACAAAACATTACTGGGATTAAGAAATTGACATTTGCACAATGTGATTAATTAAACTGCAGACCTTACTCAGATTTCACCAGTTTTGGCATGTGTCTTTTTGGTTGTTTTTGGTACACAGGTGGATATAAATCTGTGACATTTTATCACCACTAATGAAGATACAAAACTGTTCCATCTTGACAAAGAGACTCACTCCCTCACCACTGTGTTAAATACGGGCAACCTGAGGCACAGAGAAGGTGAGCGGGGTCTAGGCCTAAGTTCCTGCAGGGGCTCAGTGATGGAGGTGGATGTGGGTCCAGACAGCCCGCGTCATTTTCTTCCCATCATGCAATGCCGCTCCTCCAGTTGGATCACGTTCGCGCGAGGCAGCACAGCGCTTATAACAACTGCTGAAAAATGTTTTCTGGCACCCATTTTTATTAATAGATAAAATTATATTTATTCACTTAATAAATATTTGAGTGACTATATAAATTACTTTTTACAATACTTACACATAGATGCTACTAAATTTTAAAAAGGGTGATTAAAACTCCTCTGCTCTTTTAAGTAATATTAGGTGGAACCTTATAAAATTACAATTTTAAGTTAAAACTCAGTAGAATAACACCATTTTCTAGGGTCCAATCTAATTATAATAACAATCAGTACTTAGGTCTTACTATCCTGGGTGTTTTATAAAAGCTAATGATATTCTTAAGCTGACATTATTATAAAAGATCACTCCTGGATTCCAATGCATGAAGAGCCCATGGCTTTTCCTGTTATGCTATTACAGAGATTTAAGCATTCTAGCAGTTTTATTATCTGTTGGTTTATAACTTCATCTCTTTTTACGGTATGTGGTATAATTGACAAATATATCCAAGCCAGGTTGTGCCCACTTTACTTGCCCTGCACAGGGATGTCACAGCTGCTAGTTCTCCCATTGCTGTTGCTCCCTACGACTCTGGACCTGTCTTTTTGGCTCTCCTCGGCCTCACAGATGTCGTCTCCCAGCCAGGCTTCACAATGAGCTGCTGTAACTGCCATGTCATTTCTGCCCACACTCAAATGGAGCAGAAACTGTTTTACAACAGGGCCTCTTTTTCTGTTTTGAGAACAGATACATGCAATTCTGAGAAACATATAAAAGTGAATATAGCCGGGTCCAGTTTAGAAGCAAAGTCTTACACCGCAGCCCCTCCATCTAGCCGGATAACTTGTTCCACTAAAGTCCAGCCACATCAGGTAAGAACTCCTTCTCGCCCTTTATGAAATCTGCATTTATCTTTTAATTCCAATATTCTCCCCTTCTGCATGCAGTGTGAGAATTCAACTGCTAAGCTCCTGTAGAAGTCCATATTGAACTGAAATCATACCCTCTAGTGAGCCATTCTGACATATGGTACCCTAAGCTACCTGTGCTCTAGTACGGGGAGATGCTTATAGCTAGACTACATAGAACATGTCCACCTGGGCCCTAGGATAGACTTAATGGCTTCCTGGAGGTCCCTCAAATTTTACGTATTTGTATGCACATCAATTTCCTTGAGTTTGTGTATCATGCTATTATGAAATCCAGAAAGAAATCCTTCACTTAAAAAATATCATAATAAAAATACCCCATACCCTAAAATCTTAGGGATCAATGAAAGAAGAATCATCTCAGCTTGGGAGAGATTTTTCTTCTTATAATTGAAGTTACTCATTTTTAGAATTTCTGTTTGAAAAGAGCTCCCACACAATTGTTCAAAATGTGTTTCAGCCCTGGCTGGTGTGGCTCAGTGGATTGAGCATTGGCCTGCAAACCAAAGGGTCACTGGTTCGATTCCCAAGTCAGGGCACGTACCTGGGTTGCGGGCCAGGTCCCCAGCATGAGGCTCATGAGAGGCAACTACACATTGGTGTTTCTCTCCCTTTCTCCCTCCCTCCCCCTCTCTCTAAAAATCAACAAATAAAATATTTTAATAAAAGGTGTTTCAAATGCTGGAGGACAAAATAATGAAATTAGGTATAAATTACTTCTCACTGCCACAGTTAAAAACACGAAGGAAAAAATGATGAGGATTAATGCATACTTAGGGATTTCAAATCCCTAAGAAGACCACACATTTAAAGAGCTTTAAGAGCAAGGGATTCTCAGCTCAGTAATTTATTTAAAAATCACTTCCTCTCCATGGAAAGTGCTTAGAACAATGTGCATAAAGCAAACAGAATTGTGGAAGTGTATATAAATAAATTGCCTATTCTTTAATAAACTTCTGCATTTCTTGTGATTTTTTCCCCTTGTACATTTGGAACCCTGGGTTATTTGAGAACAAAAAATCCAGGGAGAAAACTTTAAAATGGGTCCAGAATCTTTACTATTGCTAAAGTGTTTTAATTTCGAGCAGGTCACAAGAAACCGAAAAGAGTGTAACAATTTGAAATGAATGAAAGCTGGCATGAAACACAATGTTCAGGGCCATGACTCTGCATTTTTAACTAATAGGAATATGTTGCATCTGAGCATTGATCTACTCGCCTATTTGAGTTCCCAAAGTCTGGCTGATGCACGTTCAATGACCAAAACCAGAGCGGTGCTCTCTGGGATTTTGGCACAGAACCCTACTGAGTGGTACTCCTGTCTCTGGTCAAATGATAGAGGGCAGATCCCAATTAAATGTGCTAAATGAAACCTACAAAAGAAACATCGAGAAGTAGGAAATGCTGCTGGAATTTTTGGAGAAGACTATTTTAAATGTAGGATACAGTATACGTACAGACAAAAACTTAACTCAATAATGTGTGAGCACGGAAAGGCTGTTCATGCCCTATTTGATGACAAGTGGCCCCTTTTTTATATCCACATACAAAGAAGTATAGCTGCCATATCCAAGGCATATTTCCCAGGGGAGTACTGACACTAAACTCAGTGTTCCTAAGGATTCCAAAACTTTATGTCCAAAGATCCATTTTCCCATCTTTATATACGCATGCCCACTTAAGAAGGAATGACTTAAACATACTGTTGGTAATATATATCCCCACAGGGATTATACTAATATTCAAAACCACCCCTCCTTCTGAACCGAATAAAATGCTTAAGCAGGAACTTGGCAAACTGCCTCCAGTGTCAATTAATTTTTAAAGACAGGGCGCATATTCTGCTCATGGATTCTGACAACATGGAGTTGAACATTTGACTTCTCAACCTACATGCATGTAAGGAGGGACGACTGAGTAAGCTGGCAGCTCTGATGCCTATAATTAAAGTGAAATTGATATTCATTGTAAGTAGAAGTTGGCGTTACAAACCTATATTTATATGTTGTTTTCATTATCCAAATAGGCTCGGTTTTAGATCACTATACTTGACTTAATTTGTGCTTTGCCCCTTTTTATCTTTTCCCATCATGCCCAGATGGTTTTTAATTACAGAGGACGTGATGAAGATTGATACTTCTTCAATGGGGGTTGATGAGTTTCTTTTTTTACAAACTGATGTTTGAGCTGGTGGTCAACAGATGTCAGAATTCTGTCCTTAAGTTTAATGTGAATCTCAGGGATTCATAAGGCAGATGTTTACTTCAGAGCTCCATTTTCCTGCTTTTGTTTCAAGAAAATAATCAGAACTCTCCTTTTCTTGTTTGTTAATATATTTCTAAAGATATAAACCTTGTACTGGTTTTTGCTTACACACGACAGTATCTATCTCTTCATTTCTCTCTTAACCATGCCAATATATAAATCACATCATGTGAACCTCTGTGTTTGGAGATACAAAACTAACCACTGTTCACAGAAAAGCAAAAAAGACACCAAAACTAACAAAATCTTTGCCTGTCCACTCTTCATGCCTTTAAAATTTAACATAGTCATTTTTATTTTCTGTTTTCAATTCTTTTCAATAAAGGGCTGCATGACTAAATAAACGAGGGTGATTTCAACATAATTAATGTAATTCTTTTATATATGAAGTAAGGAAACTGGGGCCCAGGAAATGATTTCCCTTCTGCTAGTTGTCTGTACATTTATCTCCACTTAAAATTCATGTCTGTGGCTTTGACAAGAGAATATCTCAGAAGACCATGCAAAAGTATTAATTTCAAAAAATTTCTATTTAATGACACCTTCCAAAACCCTTCCCCTCCTTCAGGTCCAGGGTGGAATCCTCACTAGCCCATGAATTTCATTTTGCCACATTCAATATCCTTCCTGTAAAACCTTGCTTTGATGTCTGTCTTCTGCATGATACTTTCATGGGATGGGAGCTATAGATAACAGTCAGTAAATTATTCTTGATTAACAATTACAAAATAATACAAACAGAATGTATCCATAGCCAACTGAGGGAAGCCATTGATGCAAACATGTATCCCCAATTTAGAAAGAGCTTCTGCAATAAGATGGAGAAAAATGAATTGAGTAGCTTAAGGGAAATTAAACAGGTAACTGCTAATGTTTGTACAGCACTTTTTAATTTACAAAGCACTAGTCACACACATTTTTTCATTCAGTGTAAAAAACTCACCACTCAATGAACATCACGATAAATTTTCATCACAGCTCTAAGGACGAAGTTCTTTTCTGGAATGGATCTTCCTGGGCTGACTATTAAAATAGGCAACAGTGTTGGAGGGCTCACAATGAATATTGGCTCAAAAAGGGAAGTTCTATTTACTCAGTGTTTCCACATTGGTTCTTTCAGGTACACTCATAATATACAAATTATATATGAAGTACAAATAAACAGGCAGAGATCAATTCTGACGTTGCCATGTGTGTATCTGTATATATATTTATTATATTCGTAAGGACTTTATAATTATAGATTCGTTTTTAAAAGCTATGAATAGGTATTTTATTCTAAATATGATTAGACATTCATGCCACAAGAATAACTCTAACTAACTTTCTATCTAACTGTAAGTTTATGAATAATTGTTTTTATGGACAATTAAGGAAATCATAAAAACTTTGAAAAAAGATGGCTCAGCATATCCTTTTCTTTTATATCTTACATTTGCATAACATCAAATATCTGACTATAAAGTACAACATTCAGCCTTCCAAATATTTCCAGATATCTAGATGTTTCGTATCATGCAGAGATGAAGTTATATAGAACACATATTACGGATATCCATTAAATAAAATAAAATACCTGAGTCATTCTTTCTGTTAAGCTATATGAATTTTTAAAAATGCTGATATTAGCCCTGACTGGTGTGGCTCAGTTGGTGGGGCATTGTCCCACAGAGCGAACCGTCACGGGTTGGACTCCTGGTCGGGGTACGTGTCTGGATTGCAAGCCTGGTGCCAGGTTGTGGTGCATAAGAGAAGCAACTGATAGATATTTCTCACTGGCATCAATATTTCTTCCCCACTCTTTTTCCCTCCCTCTCCCTCTTTCTAAAAATAAATAAAATCTTTTAAAAAATATTAGTGTATTTAAGAAAATAAGCAAATATTTCAAGTCATACACAGCTATTGCCCTATCGCATATACTATGCAGCATCCAAATAAAAGCCATGCAGACAACACCTGTAGGGCAGAAAACGATGAATTTCAAAGAAACTTGATACATATAGCAGTTTGTTTTTAAAAGATGATAGCATCAAGCATAGGTTTATAACTGGAGCTATAACTACTCAAGAAGGATCAAGGCCAAGAGTACTTGTGGGGTGTCCATCCTTTCTTTTCATCTTTTTGCTCCTTTCTGTTCTACAGAAGAAAGATCCAGGGTGAGACAGTTTGTGAGAGGCTCAATACTTCATAAACAGGCTCACCTGTTTATTAAAAGGGTCATAGCAGTAGCTACCCAAACACCTGCATGAGGATGTAACCAGGGGTCAGCGAACTATGGCCCCAGGGCAAATCATACAGTCAGGTGAGTGAAGAATAATTTTGAACCCATATTAATGGTTTAAAAACGCAAAAGGATAATATTTCAGGATGCATGAGATTATAGGGAATTGAACTTTTGGCATATAAATAAAATTGTATTGTTGCACCATCACACCCACTCTTTCATTCCATGTCTACTTTCCTGCTACAGGAGCAGAGTTAAGTACAGAGCACATACTATTTACTGTCTTACCCTTTATGAAAAATTTTGCTAATCTCTGGCTTAATTCAATAAGCAACTACTGAGATGAAACTTCTTCTTTATTATTTAAATGACTCTGCTATAAATAAAGAGGGAGAAAAACCATAAAGGTCCCTCAAAAAAACAAAGGCAGTAAACTCTTCAACTGTGCTCTTAGCAATATCTTTTTGGATGTCTCCTCTAGCAAGAGAAACAAAGGAAATATACACAAAAAGGACAACACCAGATTAAAAAGTTTTTGCACAGTGAAGGAAACCATGAACAAAATGAAAAAGACAGCCTACTCAAAGGGAGAAGGCATTTGCAAACAATACATCTGATAAAGCGTTAATGTTCAAAACCTGTAAAGAACTCATACAACACTAAAAAAAAAAAAAAGAAGAAAAGAAAAGAAAAAACTGCCAAGCCAATTAAAAAAGTAGGCAGAGGACCTCAATAGACATTTCTCCCAAGAGGACATACAGATGGCCAATAGACATATGAAAAGAAGCTCAGTGTCAGTAATCATCAGGGAAATGCAAATCAAAACCACAATGAGATATCACCTTACACCTGTCAGAATGGCTATCATCAATAAATGAACAAATAACAAGGGCTGGTGTGGATATAGAATATAGGTGCACTGTTGGTGGGATTGTAAATCAGTGTAACCACATGGAAAACAGTATGGAGTTTCCTCAAAAGATTAAAATTAGAGTTGTGTGTGATCCAGCAATTCCACTTCTGGGTATTTGTCCAAAGTAAATAAAAACACTAATTTGCAAATATATATATGCACCCCTCTGTTCATTGTAGCACTACTAGTATTAGCCAAGATAATGGAACAACCTAGATGCCTATCAGTAAATGAGTAGACAAAGATGATGTGTGATATATGTGTCTATACACACACATATATATATACACAATGAAATATTATTCAGCAATAAAAAAGAATGAAATCTTAGCATTTGTAACAACATGGATGGACCTAGAGGGTATTATGCTAAGTGAAAGAAGTCAGACAAAGACTAGTACCACATGATCTCACATGTGGAATCTTAAAAAAAGAAAATTAATGAACAAACAAAACAGAAACAGACCCCTAGATATATAGAACAAGTTGATAGTTGCCAAAGAGGAGGAGGTGGAGGAAATGGGACTTTAAGAAAAATGGAGAAGGGAAGTACACATGCAATAAAAAACTACAAATTTGAAATGTAAAAATACCTCGATATTTCTTCATAATCGACCCAAGATATTGTTTATGGTTTGTTTTCTGTAAAATATTAACTCCTAAGAAATAATAATGCAAAATGTTAAAAGCTAACTCCTCCTACACCCATCTGACTGCCTTCCTATATAATAAGCTTGTTCTCCACCCCCTGCAATATAGAAAGATAATTGAGATTGGTGTGCAAAGCTTTAGCATCTTCTAAATTTACTTGGATGGAAAAATCAATCAAATTTGAGGTTCTTTTTTTTCTAAGATGTTATTTGTGACCTAAATAAGTAGTAAGTTAGAGAATCAGACTGAAAAGTATGTTTCTATTGTATTTGCTACGTATGATTTACATTCTTCCTTATTGAAGCATCTTGGTTTTCTTTTTTTTTTTTTAATTCTCACCTAAGAATATGTTTATTGGTTTTAGAGAGAGAGGAAAAAAAAGAAAAAAGAAACACTGATTGGTTGCATCCCATATGCACCCCGACCTCAGATCAAACCCACAAACTAGGTACGTGCCCTGACAGGGAATCGAACCCACAAACTTTTGGTGTATGGACGACACTCCAACCAAGTGAACCACCTGGCAAGAGCTTGTTTTTCATTTTTGACCACTTAATTAGATTTTGATATTTTTGTTTATTTTGTCAGCAGTATATGCTAGGTTGTATGGCTGCCTAAACATTTTATGCATGAAAAATGAGAGGAAATATCTGCTTAATAGGAATCCTTCTCAAATAAATCAATAGAAATAGAATATTTTTTAAATCTCTATTAATTATGAAGTAAATTATAACATATGAGTTAAAGGAAAAAAATGTAGAAGCTTGTTTGGGGGCAGTTGAAAGGCTAGCAGTCAGGAAGTGAGAACATTATTCCTATTTTTGTATTTATTCATTACCTCCCTGTGAGCAAACTGCATCTTTCTCATCCTCAGTTTCCTCATCTATCAAAGGGGAGATTAAATTTGCTGGGGTTCCTTCCTGTCGTAAGATTATGTATTTTAAACTTCATGTGCACCGATTAATTTATGAGAACATACTGAGCCTATTCATCACTGGAAATATCTTTTCCATCACAGAAGTTGCCTAGAAATTACAGGAAAACCTCCCTGATTTTCATTTAAAATTTTGATCGACATAATTAAACCAAGAGGCAGGAAACTTGGATTCTACTCTCTCCTTCCACTGACTAGACACTTGTCTTCGGGTCACTGAAGGCACTCTGCCAAATGGGTGTGAAGATCCCAGTTCCACAGACTTCCCCCAAATCCTAGGAGTTTTATAGTAGATCATAGAGTAAATTGGGCAGAACAGGAAAATAGCATATTACACATATGAAATCTGAAGGGGAAAATTTTCACCTCACTAGCACATATGGAAACACTAATCAATCTATCTATCACTGTAACTGAGAAAAATGCATGTGTGTGTATGTGTGTGTGTATGTAAAACACGCACATCATATACATACCCACAAATGGTGACAGTTTCATGGAACAGACATATTCTGGGAAAAGCATTTGAAAGCAATCAGGCAATATGTATAGAGCAATTCTCAAAATGCTCGACACCCTTTGACCCAATATTTCCAAATAATAAATTTTATATTTTAATAATGTTTCCAATATTTTCTAGTAATATTTAATTTCCAATAATAGTTAAACTAATAGTTATGTGTGATCATTAAAAATGATCATTATAAACAAGTTTACAATTACAATGTATAGAAAGCTCGGTAAATGACCTAAAAGATATTAGAACATAAAATTTGTATATAATATGCTCACACTTTTATTTATAAAGCAAAAACCAAATACATAAAAATATTTGAAGTTTTATTTACCAGAAAGTGAAAAAATGACTGTCTTTCGATAAGGGTATTAGGGGTATTTTTTTCCCTTTTTTAAAACAATGTTGTATGGTACACTTTTTTTTTTTAAGATTTTATGTATTTATTTTTAGAAAGAGGAAGGGAGGGAGAAAGAGAGGGAGATAAACATCAATGTATGGTTGCCTCTCGCTTACCCACTACTGGGGACCTGGCCTGGAACCCAGGCATGTGCCCTGACTGGGAACCAAACCAGCGACCCTTTGGTTTGCAGGCCGGCACTAAACCCCCGAGCCACACCAGCCAGGGCTAGGGTTATTTATTTTTCAAAAATAGTTGTTCTTGCTCTTTTCTTCTACTTAAGAAAGTAAAATAATCATTCTTTTAAAAAACCTAACAACACACAATGCAGAATTTAGAGTAGTAATAATGCTTCTTGATAAAATTTTAATTACTGTTGTTTTAATACTGCCAAGCAAATAGTATGCACTTAACAAATATTTGTTAAATAAATTAATGTATTCTTTTCATCTTTAAAAATATTTCCGGCTTCTATTTAACTGGTAAAAGTCTCATACTTTCTACCATACTATATCAATATTATTATTATTACAAGATAACTAGTCATAAATATTCTTATGGAGATAGAGGGAGTATTGTACAATGGCTTTAAAAATCAGAAATTCCTGATTTTCACATTCCTGGCTTTCTTCCAGACTTGTGTCAATCACCTACTGAATAACTCATTTCACCCAAGTTCACAAATAAGGTAATATAAGTATATGTTACTTTCCACAATAGATTTATTCTTGAAGCTTTAGGTGATCTAAATGCTATTTTAAATGCATAATAAGGGCTCACATTTAAAGGAATCCTAAGCTCCATCCTCTCGTAACTGAAGAACCTTTTGTAATATATATAATCAAACACTAACATATCTATTTTATAAACTGCCATCATACATTAAACTTATTTAAAGGAACTTTATATCTGGCATTTCCTAAGAAATGGGGAAAATAATTCATAAATATTTGGTTAGTGCTTAATTCATTACTAGATCAACTTCCCCTCTGAGGAAATGATATTCAAGTAAAATAACAGTGGATTTCAAAGTTTGAACTGATCCCAGTTAAAAAAAGATATCCTTATCATGCTAGATATATGATAAGAGTGCCAGTATTACTAATTTAAAAAAAAAGGTTCTGGTGGCTTAATACCCAGAATGCCATTATCCAGTGTAAATGATATTCTCTTAGGTTTCTATGTCTTCTCACAAAAGGCTGTTGAGACCATCCATAATAGAACTGAGTTGGTACAAGCTACCATTAAGTGGATAAAATAGCTGTGTCAAGTATTCCATAGAAAGTTTCTTTCTGTTACAATTCGGGACCATGAGGTCATTAACAAATATATTCTGGGATACTGGCCCAGCCACAAGAGTGGAATTCTCCACCCAAGGTCAAGATTGCGGTGGGGATGTCTAGGAGGTAATATCTAGGGGTTGCATCTCTATTCTTCTTCCTAAACTTAGAAGTGGTATCAAAAGCTTCTGGAAAATATTTCAATGAAATTTGATGCAGAATAAATGGAATGTCCTTCGTTATAAGGATATACACGGAAGGATGTACTGACTCAGTGGGTTATAGATATCTCAATATCAGAGCAAACATTCACAAAATGATACATAATGACTGTGGGTAATGGAAGGACTCCAGAGGCATCACAAAGAATTATTAATGAATAATTATAGCACATAAACTTGAAGAGGAATAAATGATTTCTAAAAATACTAGAAATAACACAGGCTATAAGACACTCTTTAAGTAATGACTTGTTCTTTCCCATTAACATTAAATGAATCAAAACCAGATGGTACCCTTTCATTTGATATAATTAAATGATAACAGATTTAAAAAAAAATCAGTCTCCTTAGAGCCAAATTACCAAAACAGAATCTCTATTAGAAAGTAACCTTAAGTATTTCTGCTTTTTATGTGCATCACTAATAGCTGGTATTGAATATCATGCTCCCAGACTTCACTGTATTCTTTTTGTTGCTACATTGTATAGTCTGTGCAAATGAGAAGTAAATAAATCATCTAGTTCATTCTTCTTTCAGCATATAAGGCTCTAAGGCTCTACTACAAAAGAAAGATAAATCTTAGCTTTCTGCTTATATGTCTGTATTCACTAAATAAGGAAACATCTACTGACTGCAGTGTACATGCTATTAATTCCTTCAGATTATTAATGAACGATGAATTGAATTAGACCTCAACATTTGCTTGTAATTTCCTGCCACACACAGTCCTGGAAAGGCTTTTTACTGGGATGTTCATTGGATAGTTAGTCCTTCTTCAGATGTAAGTTAGTCCAAACCTTCTGGGACTGGCAATCCACATTCAAAATGGCCACTTTGCTCTTACAGCTTCCCATTTTTGTTTTTAAAATCATAGTAATTACCAGAGTCAGAGATTTTCCAATTTGGAAGAAACTTTACAGACCATGTAGCTCAACTCGCTCTTGACAATAGTCTCTTCTGTAAGGTCTTCATTGGTGCCACTGGACCAAGCTTGGAAGCTCACTCGCTACCTCCCATCTTCTACCTTTTGAACTCACCTAACTTACTATGGCAAGCCTACATTCTGACATTTACCTTTCATTCACTCATCATTTGTCTACTCTCAGATTCGACCCAAATTAATTTAATTCTTCTTCATGACCACTTTTCTTATGTTTAATTGCAGAAACTATGTCCCTTAATCTCCTCCTCTTCGGATTTTGTCTACACTTCATAAATTAGAAGACTAACTTCCCTCACCATCCTGATAGCAAACCTATGAATTGGGTCTAATTTGTCAATAAGTTTCTCTTAGAGTTTGGCATCAGAGGTGTGTTCTCGCCAAAACGCTGAAGCATGAGACCATCACCTCTATCATTCTAGGTATGGCTCGTCTTTCCTTATGTAATCAAAACTACTAGCTCTCTGTTCAGATTACGAACATCATGTTTGACATCGACTAAAGTCCCCATTTATTATACTTTTCACAGATGATTCTAATGATACAGATCTAGCTTCATTCTGCCACCAATCTTTTGTAAACTCAAAGTCAGCACTTTATATTATTCATAATAAAATTTAAATGTCATCTTGTCAGATTTAAACAATTGATTCAGCTAGTCAATCAATATCAGTTGGACGTTGGAAAACATCATCCCAAGTCATTGCGGCCCCTCCAGCTTCAGGTCGCATTTATACAGATAGACTGAAATGTTAATAAAGACAGATAGAAAACCTGTAGCATGTCGCTAAACCATGTCTTCTCAAAGCAGACAATG
This sequence comes from Mormoops blainvillei, assembly GCA_004026545.1. Classification (NCBI taxonomy): domain Eukaryota; kingdom Metazoa; phylum Chordata; class Mammalia; order Chiroptera; family Mormoopidae; genus Mormoops; species Mormoops blainvillei. The sequence goes on from PVJD01008634.1 coordinate 41,773, forward strand.
CCTCATTAATCCAAATCCTTAAGATGTTCCTTTAGTTACTAACCCACTAGACATCCTTTCTTCAAGATCATATCTGCCATATTTCCTCTCACTTGAGGCCATTCAACTTTGTAATCTAGTAATACCCAATTAATTCTGATAATAATAAAGTTGTATATTTAATAATATTGAACACTTATCTCACTTAGTACAATAACTCTTTGACCTGGCCTCTTCTATTACCCCATATTACAGGTAAGAAAACTGAAATTTAGAAGTAAAATAACTCGCTCAGATGAAATAGCCAGTACATGTGGAGAGGGAATTGAGTCTAGAATTACTTTCCCCAACTCTGTGCTCTTTATTGCTCTGACAGAGGGTGCCACATGACGTAAGGTAGCACTGCATGACATATATCATTATGTCTTTGTTATACATTGATATTATATGCTTTTGTATATATATTTTTTTCTCTGAAATGGCTTTCTTATCTGGTCCACATTGAAAACTCCCATTCATCCTTAACCAGCACAAACAGCATCCTTTCCATTACTCCCCCACTGCCCTCCCCTGGACCCCCTCTGATCTTGTGTAATTGCCCTCCTTACACTGTCATTATTGTTTAACACATTTGGCCTCCTTCCCAGAGTGCACACTCACACGGTGAAGGTGGGGTTCCTCACTCATTCATCTTTGTATTCTCAGAAATTAACACAGTGCTGGCCTCTTGGAGGTAGTTAATAAACGTTCACTGAATGGTAACCCATGGTTGGCAACTGTTTGTTGATCTTAAGGACATTCTCTTCGTGTCACCTGGTCAAGCTGCCTTGAACTCATTCAGGACAGCTTCAAAACTCACCTCCCTTTGCCATCATGTCCCTGCAGTCCCTGCTCTTCCTATGCCTTTGCATATATCTGTTCCACAACAGTCGAGGAGACAGAAGTAGCACAGCAATGCAGGGGTTCTTCTTGTCCGCAGCCATCCTTCAGGACCATGCATCAGCTGCTGCAGCAGGCAGGTCCTCCATTCTCTTCTTGCTCTATCTAGAAGCGTCCGGAGAACCTTCCAAACTTCTGCTCAGGTTGGGTTCATTTAGCTCTATTCTAACCAATTAGTTTCACCCTTTTGGAATAAGTGAAGTGTGCCAAAATCTTCTTGATATTGATTTCAAAAAGAGATTTCCTCCCTAATCTTTTAACCTGATAATGTTTTAATCTTCAGCTTGGGGAACTACATATAATCTTCCTCAACTTAAACTCTTAAGTACAAATAAACATTGTTTTCTAAAAAATTTAGTGTTTATACTTTTTATAGATATTATAGCATTAGTGAAAAGTGTGAGAAATATCCTTTATCTTTTTTTTCCTCTAGCTCATTATTTCTTTATATGTAGCCTGCATCTGTACATGTAGACTGAAGAACTAAAATATATCTCTGGATATTTCAAGTCAAAGAATTATTTTAATTACTGAGATAAATTTCTTTTGCCTGAAGTCATTTATTAACCATTTTTATTATTTATTGCATTAGTAATGTTTAAAAAATATTTCAGGTAATGGAGTAAATACCTATATAGTTGTGTTAAATCATGTTTGACACTTTTCCTGTTTCTCAAGGTCTTAAAAGTAAACTGTGACTTGTGGTTTGATAAGTAAACACTTCTCCATTATGCTTCCTTATAAACAGCTTAACTATGACATTAAAAACCTTTTCCTTACCATGTTCTTCTCATCCTAATTTCAGCCTGTGGTGTCTCCCACCTGCCTAACCTTCCTTCAGTACATGTCCTCACCTTGGGCCCTTAGTGCCTATATCTCGAGTGATTTTCAATGGTAGCACGAATCATGTAAGAAGTTTGTCACATCCACTCCTTTTCTTGGACGTAAGGTCCTTCAAGGGGCCTTGCATGGTGCTTGGGCCACTTTGCTTTAGCTTCCTCATTCCTGTGATTCTCCATTCTGCTGATGTTAAAGTTTCCCTGTTTTTGATGTTCAGCACATATATCTCACTATTTTCATGTCTTTACCTATCAACCCATCACGCCATGTAACCTCTTCATCTGTATGTACTTTACTACTTGATGAGCTGGTTTCCCACTTTGCTCTTTGTTTCAGTGATTTATTTCTGTAAGCCTCTGGGACATGATATCTAAAAGCTCAGGAAAGATCATTTCCATATTCTGTTTCTCTGACATATACCAGTACCTGTCACATCCAAACAAAAGTTTCCAAAGCTCCAAGGTATATATCCTACTAAAATAAGAGGAAGATACGAACTTTTTTGCAGCTTAAGCATTTCTAGTAAACTATAGCACCCAGGTGGCATATCCATTGGGATAGTTGAAGTCCATCGTAGGTCACCAAAGCAGACTACTTGGCTCTTTCAACAGCTCTTCTATTAGGAATATTAATTCACGCTGCCAAGTTTATGTGGGGAGGGCAGGGGTTGGTTATGGGAAGGGAGACTGTATGACCTTTCAAAAGTCATTCTAACATCACTTTATTAATTTGAGTAGCTCATTCATTATTCAAAGGCTGCCTGTAAATATTCAGAGCTTCATTACTCAAAATTTAGTTAGAACATCTCTCCCCCTCTTAGACAAGATCATTGTCTTGTCAAAGGTAGAACTTTTCATGTGGTAAATCTTATGTTTTTCAGTAGTACAACTTTATCACCCAAAGTTTAAGTATTTCTTCAAAGATAATCATATCAATATTACAATATATGGTAGAGCTTCACTAAGGTTTGCTTTTTCCTTCTGCATTTTCTGTATCCTCTCCTAAATGTGCTACTATCCATTTCATTGACAAGTTGAAGTTCATTGCCACCATTAATATTTCAGAAGTATGATGTCACCTTGCCACCTTTCTTTCTGTTCTGAGCTTTGCTACATAGATCGTACCCTACAGAGCTGACATTTCAATTAAGAGAACACGCCTGCCAAGTCCCTGTTAAACATGCCCGCTCTGTCCTGACCTCCATCACTGGCACACTTTTAGTGCTTTCACCTCTGACCAACTTTTCTTCTTGTTGGATAATTTCATAATACCCTTTCCTTTGACCCTGTTTTATGATGTACACAGCAGGATTGTTTCTTAATGTGAAAGAGAGGGGGATATCTAGGTAAATTATTTAAAAATTTTCTGCAAAGGGTATTGGTCTCTTCTTCCCCACTTATTTATTCAATCATTGCTTTATATGGCTATGGACTCTCGGACTACCATTCTCATTTTGAAACTCACACTAAGATTATGAAGGCAATTCCTTTCCTTGTGGTAAGTTCAGGATGAGATATTTTTCAGCATTCATATTTTAATCTCCTTCAGGTGGTGTGATTAGAAGTGATCTTCTATAACAATTATTACAGGGCTCTGAGGGTTTGGAAAAGCCAGGCCTAGAACCATCCCACGTGAAATGGGAGACCGCTAGCGCAGAGTTAGAAGCTTGGACTAACCTGCCTGGGTTCAAATTATGCTTCTGCCTTTTGCTGGTATGTGGCCTTGGATAGGTTATAAGCTCCCCTGTATCTTAGTTTTTTTATCCATAAAAAGGGAATTATAATAATAAATAATGTGTGCGGTTGTTATGAAGATTAAATGAGATAATTTATGTAAAGCCATAAGAGCCTGAAACTCAGTATAAAATAAATGTCAGCCATAAAATCCATAGTTTATATTTCACATACCAGATAATGTCATGCATGGTGAGAGGTGCAACTCTTGGTTAAGGTTTGGTAAAAGAGAAGATGCTATTAACCGAAAGTGAAATTAGTGTTACACAGAATGTCCTAGGTCATGGTTACTGACATCCTACTCTAGTATCCCATTATACTTTTGTAATGATAAAAGGAATGAGACAAAGGGGTAAGCACAAAAACATGGGTTCACTCTGTGAAGAGCACAGGACTTCTTATGAGGACTTCTTTCATTGGATCTTCAGAAAAGAGATACAAACACATGGGTGCGGGAGGAGTGAGAGGTAATGAGCAAAATTGTACTGTGTTTAAGAGATAAGTGCCCAGATGGGGTCAAAAAGGAGTATATAAGATAGAAACCTCTGCTTTTGATTTTTAAAAAGCTAGCTGAAAATGGGGAGGAAGATTATTTAAACTGAATACTACAAAACAAGAATTGCCTCTTTCTCCAGTGTGTATGACGGAGACTCCACTTGTCACATCAAGAATGAGACACTAAATGCTGCAGTTGACAGCACACAACATGGCTTGAAATCACACACACACACACACACACACACCTGATTTAATTCAATTTTGGAGAGAATATACCTCTGTGTATTGTGCTTAGTTAAGCACCCCAGCAGTGATTTCTTCTAAAAAGAAAAATATTACCAGAAAGAATGCAGTAAGGCACTTTCTGATGCAAATAAATTTGAATCAATGGGAAATGTTTCCCAAAACTTTCTAGAATCTCAATATCTGAACATGCATTTTTTCAACATCCCATAGAAGTAATTAATTATATAGAAGAGAAGACTTTTTGGATACATATTTATCAAATTACTTACATCTTTTCCACAAATGTGAAATTTCTGTATAGTTTAAGTCCCCATATATTCCACTTCAGTGTAAGTGACTTTGCTGAAATGCTGTGCAAGACTAAACCCCAGGATCGCACAAGGCTGGCAGCACCATGCTGGGGATTCTGTGAGATTTTACTGATGCATCTGCTATGTCAATTTTGGAACTTAAACCCGCTTTACGTAGCTCATCTGCTCTCTCTTTGCAGAAGTTACTTCTGTGAAACTACAGCTAAATTAACAATGTCCCACTCTCAGTGGACATGTAACCAGTCTACAACCAATGCAGGCATTGGCTTCCCAGTCGAGGTGGTAATATTCATCAGTTTGGGTGACCAGCTGCCTTGGGTGCCCATCAGTGTCCTGGTTTTAATGTTAAAGGCGCTGTGTCCCAGAAAACCCTTCGGTCTTGGGTAAACCAGAACAGTGGCCACCCAAGCACTAATACATTTTATGGAGGCCCATATTAATTATTTACATGAAAGCCCCCAGGCCAAGGTGCCTCTCAAATGTCACTTAGGGTATTGGGCTGCATTAAGGATGTGGTTAAGAAGTGTCGCCTGCATAATCTTGGAAACAGGAATTCTTGAGTTTAAAAAAGTTGGAAATCTGAGAGACACACTCTACATAGGAAAAGCTACGCAAACAATTAAGATGCTAAAATCAGGATACGTAATAGAAGGCTGTAGGGATTCTGACCTAGCCTCCCCTCTAGCCCGCCCGTTCTGTTCGTTCTCTCCACATGTGAGTCTGGGGATCAGCGAACTACAGAATGAAGGAAACCCAGCCTACTGCTTGTTTCTATAAATAAAGTCTTGCCAGAACCCAGGCATGCATATTAATTTATGGGCCATCTATGGCTGCTTTTGCACAACCTGGCAGAGTTGAGTAGTTGTGTCAGAGACGGTATAACGCTAAGGGCCTATTATATTTACTCTCTAGCCCTTTACCAAATGTATGCCAACTATTGTCCCAGTAAAACTAATTTATGGTTCTCCCACAGAACCTCTTGACATCTCTGCCTTCCTGTCTTTACTCATGCTATTCCTTCACCTTAGAAAGCCCTTCCCTTTATTTTACGACTTTCAGTCACGCAGTGCTCAGTGTATCTTGCAAACTTCCAACCAGGTGTAGGCATTCCTTCACTGGCCTTCCGAAGGTCTAAACAGTAATGCCACACAGTTATTTATGTAACCAGCTTTGTTCCCCTTGACTGTTAACATCTTCAGGGCAGAATTTAATTCGTATTTGTATCTCCCAAAGTGCGTAATAGAGCTGTATTAGCAGGTATTCACTGAATAGTTGTTGAATGCAGGCAGGCATAAATAAATAAGAAAATTGAATAAGGTGACTCAAAACTAATGTATGTCCAGCATCAACCTCTGAGCATCTTCTTTTCCTGCCCATCCCAATTTGTAACAATTCCACAGGTAAGGCATGGCAGTGACATCATCACTTACAAGATCAAGTACAGAAATGCCCCAACAACACATGACACTGCATGTCGAAGCACCAGTGCCAGTACTAATGTAGCTTGGCAATTTGGCTGAGAGAGGACTGATAAAACCAGACTGTACCTGCAATCAGACCTCAAAAATACAGCCACTTCTGCATAAATGAGATGACATTTTATTATTACTATTATTATTTCACAGGGATTCTAAGTTTGTCTAAGTATTTTACCGACGGGAAACTTTAGAGTAAGTAAATGACTCACAAAAGGCAACCTGCTTAGTGTCTCAAACCAAATCATCTGACTCCAGACGAAGTGGTGTTCTCAATTCACTGACCTGGAAGGTTCAACCGAGCGGTAGTATCTCTCTATATTAGCTGCCCAGATGCTGTCAGACTTCTAAATTGTATCCGTTGTGAACCATTTGTTAGAAACAAATTTTCTTTGGTTTTCTTTCCCCACACTACATGCAATTCCCATCTGCTTTATAGGTTCACAGAGCATGAGAATTGGGTAAGGAACAGCCCAAGTGTCAACTGAAAAACAGAACAACAACAAGGTAGAAATCTGAGCTACAGGCAGTTTCAAGATACCTGGGTCCTGCTCCCTGCTTCCTAATTTACATGGTGGGTTTGTTTTGCTTTTAGTAACAAGAACAAGTCACTCTCCTTCTCTGGGCCTCAATTTCTCTATTTGCAAAATGAGAGACCTGGCCCAGATGACTCTCACGCTCTGTCCAGTGCTCACATTTTATCACCCTGATACTGTGGCTGGGTGGTGGGGCCATTCTGAAAGGGTTCCGCAGCCAAGGACTGTCGGGTGCTGGCTGAGGACAGCAGGGAGATCTGCTTCATCAGCACCGGCTGGCCTGGCCCTTGCTCCCCACAAATGCAGTGTTAACTCCGCCCACTTTATAGCGTTGCGGCTCCGGTCTCTCTACTCTCTCAATCTAGAGCTCGTGTCAAGGAAGTTCAGATCCAACAAGCCCCACACGTGCTAACCAACACAACTCCTATCTTCTGTTTCAACTCTAGGTCTGCCACGTACTTTGTTGACATGCTTTTATTTGTATTCATTGAGAGTTTTGCAAATTCCTAGTGACACGTCCTGTGCACGCATTTGGAAAACCAGCCTTCCAACTCCAATGCAAGCGCTGGGAAGGTAGGAATCATTTCTTGTTGCATTCTTAAGAAACCTTCATGGGACCTAATATAGTATTTACCACAGACATGATAAATCAACAATGCTTGTTTGACGTGTAAATGACAGGCATGGGGGTGATAACTTCTTTTAGTTATTTCTCACTGTATCTAATACAATATAAATTATAAAAGGTTTGTTATAAGTAGCAACTGAAGTCAGAAACTATTCAAATGAGTGGAGATGTTTAAGTAAAACAAACAGTTTATATATTCTATTCCTGCAATCAACACTCATCGTGGAGGGTACATGGAGTTCACCGGTAAAATACAAAGTTAGACAATAAATGGCCCCTGGGCTCATGATGTCAATTATCTCCCTATGGAGGCAATTATAGGGGTAAATAAAGAAATTTCCTTCTCTAAAGTGATTCATATTATAATAACCTGGAGTAATTTCCTGAGCAATCTCACTCTGTATGTGTAACTTTGTACCATTTCTCAGGTACAAGGGAACTATTTTTAATCAATGTTCTCTAAACACTTTGCAGTGGATGAATCTTCCTAATGATGATAGTGAATCTTTCACATGGTTTGTCCTATAACATAAGTACTAGGAGGCCACCCATGGAGGAACTGAGGTGGCTTGAAGTTGTCAGTATCATTAAAAAAAACCACAATAAAAGAAAACTACCATATGACCCTCCAGCAATTCCACTTCCAGGTATCTCTCCAAAGGAACTAAAAACACTAACTTGAAAAGATTTCTGCACCCATGTTCACTGCAGTATTATTTATAATAATAGCCAAGACATGAAAAAAACTTAAGTGTCCAGGGACGGATGAATAAATAAAGAAACATGGTGTGTGTGTGTGTGTATAGACATGTGTGTATGTACATGTGCACCTGTATATGTATATACACTTATACACATGAGGGAGTATTATTCAGTCACAGAAAATAAGGAAACACTGCCATTTAAGTCAACATGGACGGACCTTGAGGGAATTATACTAAGTGAAATGAGACAAAAAAAAAAAAAAAGACAACCACTGCATGATGTCACTTATATACAGAATCTGAAAGAAAGAAAAAAGTTCATAGATACAGAAAACAGATTGGCTGTTGCCAGAGCCAGGAGTTTGCGAGGGTGGGCAAAATGGATAAAGGTGGTCAAAAAGTACAAATTTCCAGTTATAAAATAAGTCAGGGAGATGTACAGCATGGTGACTAGAATTAATAATACTATATTGTATATTTGAAAGTTGCTAAGAGAGTAGATATTAAAACTTCTTATCACAGAATAAAAGAAATTTGTAACTGCGCGGTGGTGGATGTCAACTAATTTGGTAATTGCTTCACAATATATGCATATATCAAATTATGTCGTACACCTGAAACTCATGTCAGTTATGTCTCAGTGAAAAAGAATCATACTGTCATTGCCTCATAGACACAGAAGTGACCACGCCAGTGAGTGCACGTACCAGCCTCTGGGCAGCACTGCTGGAAAGTGCCAGGACAGTAAAAAGCGCCCCCTGCTCTGCAGCTCCTCTCCCACTGGCTCCAGTGGGCATCTCTGAGTGGCCAGAGGCAGTCTCAGGCATGGCCTGTCCGGTCCCTAATTCCCTACTTCCTGGGGAGCAGCTTCCAAGCCTGACTCAGTATCTCAGAGACCCTGATCAATGAAATTCCCAAAAGCTCCTCCAACCCAGGATATAAAAGTGACCCTGAATGAATGCAGCCCACAATCGAATTGAGCATCTTGTCTTCCCTGCCGATTGGATGGGCTGTCGGTCTCTTCGAATGTTTTTTCTTTCCTTCTTCACTTATCACACACCTCTGAACAGCAAAGCATTCTTACAACAGTTCTTAATTGTTCTGTCTCCAACTTGAGCTGTGAGTGGCAATTGAAAAGGTACAATACAGCACAGCGTCACTCTCAATTAACCTAACCTTGATTAGGTTTAACGGGTGATTATAATGGTTAGAACTCAGGCGGAAAAAGAAACCTGTTACCTGTAGCCGACCTCTTAAATTTCCCAGGAAACGTGCAGCCAATCCAAGGGGAAAGCTCCTTTCATAAGAGTGAACATGTATGGGTATATATGTATGTATAAGCATGTGTGTATGTGTATAAGTATAGGTATTCCAGATAATATACAGATTTATTATGCAGGAGATTAAAATCTCACAAGTTTTCTTTCTGTTCACTCTTCTGAAAACTGGACATGCGTAGAACGGCAGAGTAGGAGACCTCGGGGAGTGAATGGAAGACCCGGCTTGCTGAGCCACTTGCTCTTGATATAAGATGTGACCCGCGTGACCATGAGCATTTATCGCAACAGGAAGCAAGAGGCAGGGGAGAAGCGGCTTGTGGTGCCATAGGAAAAAGACGGGACGGGAATGCCAATGGGAATGACATTCAACATAGACCAAATGACCGGCTTATTCCGTGGCTGGTGTCAAAACATTCAGTGCTTCAATTTAGTTATCACCAGGTTCTCTTTCCCCCCTGCACGAGAAGGTGAGAACTTCAGGGACAGCCAGTGACAGCAAGAGAAAATTCCTCAAACACTTGAAAGAGAAAATAATGACTTGGAAAGATAAGCCAGGTAAATGGGTAACTTGCATTTCACATCCACACAGCCTAGTTTGGGCAGGGGAGAGATAAGCATGTCTATGCATCTCCTGTGTCCCTGTTTCCTCAGGCCCCTGGGACAGAGTCTTCATCAGAAAGATGGGTCATTGTTACCGTGGGCAGGTGTATTAACCATAGGTTCACAGACTCAAAGGTGCCCACACGTTGAAGGGTAGTCCACGGACCACTGCCACTCTGTGAATCTTGGACAGTTTTGCCTTGACAGAAAGTTCATGGCATTGGTCACATTTTGAGAGGGACCTGTGACCTGTAAGAGTTCTGCATCACGGCTGAAGACAGAGGCTGCCGTCACTGTGGAAACTGGTTCCCAGGCAGGCCACAGGTGCGCTGCCATCAGCAAGTATCTTAGGAGAGTCCCCAGCCCCAGGGGCCAGGGTGGGATGAAGTCTAGCTCTGCTCCCCACTCAAGCTTTGCCCTGGTGCAAGACTAAGGGGCTCCTTTTTATGTTTTACTTGTGCAGAGAAGGCTGTGATTCATTCCTCTTCCTCTCTGCTCCGCAGTCCCCAGTGCTGAGTGCCTATCCTGTCAGCCTAAATCTGTGCTGGGCCCCTATAGTGCCTTTGCTTGGAAAACGGTAACCATTCCACCCCCTTGCTGTTCAAATAAGAACACTTTATTGAATAACAGCAATTCAAACTTTGTGGGCTTAGTTACTCTAAAACTGCACTGTCTAAGACAGTGGGAACAAGTCACAGATGGCAGTTGAGGACTTGAAATGTTGCTGGTTCAAACTGAGGTTAAGCTGAAAGTGTAAAATGCACCCTGGATTTTAAAGAATTAGAAGAAAAAATGGTAAAATTTACTACTAATGAGTTCATACTGATTTCATGTTGAAACGATAATATTTTGAATATATTGGGTTGAATAGAATAGTGATGCAATTAATGTTACCAATTACTTTTAGTTTTCAACGCATGGATGCTAGAACTTTAAAAACTATATACTTTGCCCTGCTCACACTGTATTTCTATTGGACAAGACTGCCCTGAATTATTCTGTCTGGCCTCTACTCGATCTTCCCCACCTCCTCTTAGTTTGTTAGAGGAAAGACCAGACCAATAAACTATTACTTCTTATGTTAAGGTGAAATCTGTCTTTTTTTCCTCTTCTTAAATGGTAGGTTGAACTCATGGAACCAAGGGGGAGGTTGAGCCCAACTCTCTCTGGCACAACTACAGACATTCATTGGTATTTACCAAATCCCTATTAATTCTGCAGGATAAACATACACAGCACCTTCAGCTCACTCTTCTTTCTGTTGCATCTGAAATCTTCTTTCTGGATGCTCTTCAATTTTCTTTGGTATTTTAGACTAGAGCTTGAAAATATAACCTCTTGCTCCCTCAATCCATTAGGTTGTATGATAGAATTTTATAAGCAGAAATTTTGCAATATCTGTGGTACCACAGCATAAGTGATTTAGACACTTTTGTTCTGTGTTTTTCTTATTGTGGCTAATATTTAATTCAATTTTTAAATCTACTCAAAGCTTAAAATGAGTATATATTATGAACTCTAACCATGTCCTTGTTAAATGCTTAAATCTATTTATTCTTTCACTACTTTTGAATAAATGCTATTGAATTAAACATCTTTTAAAATTTCTCAAATTCAGAGGTACCATCTAGGATGAGAGCTAGATTATTCTATAATGAAACTATACATATTATTAGGATTTTTTACTTCAGGAGCCACTTGACCATAGCAATATAGGCCTGAGTATCTGCATTTGAATTATAAGGGTGATATTACAATAACTATAAAAGTTCAGTTCCATAATAATAACAATATTCTTTTAGAAGCAAAAGACTAAACCATTCTCTTATATCCAGGGGCCATACTCAGAGCTTCCCAGACAATCTGGGTACCTGAGCCATAGGCTCATTTATAAAAACCAAAAGCAGAGAATGACCAGGTTATATGGATTTGAGAACCACTGACAACATTTAAGAAGAATATCAAGGATGAAAGACCACATCCTGGCCTCTTAGCAAACCTTAAGACCAAAGGAAGTTCTCCATTCTTCCCCACAAACAGAGTAAAACTCAGGTCCAAATCTTATTAAATGCTGAAGTTAGAAAGCATCCTTGTGTTTGTCTGTTCATGCCCTTCATTCTCAGTTCTAAGAATAAGTACACAAAAATAAAATGATTTTTCCAAAGGCAACAGAACATAGAGGATATGAGAATAGAATTCAAATTTTCTCTTCTTGAGGTTATGAAAGCTATCTGCTTCCACTGTAGAAAGTGAAGGTTAAGGTTTTTAATCCATCCAGGGTTTGTTTTTTGTTTTTTGTTTTTCGGGTTTTTTTTTTTTTTTTTTGCACTAAAAAGAATCATCAACAGTGCTGAGGATAATAAGAAGATATAATTAAAACTGTCTTAACAGTTCTGAACTCACTTGCTGTTGCTTGATCAAGCAGAAGGAGAAGACCATATGGTTATTGAACAAGGATAAATTACAAGTGAGGTGGCCAAGAGTGGCACTGCACTAGAAATATTAAGATCTATCTCCTTCTTTGACTCCACCCCTTGTGTGCTGTGTTATTGGGGTAAGTCTCTTCAAGACAACGAGTTACCATATTCCCTTCCATAAAGTAGAGAGAATGACATCTGCTCTCCTTGGCTCACTGGGTGACCACGTGGACCAAAAGAGATAACACCTTTGGAAAGGCATTTAGGACAATACAATGCTGCTGAAGAATGGGTTGTTGCTTCCAAGTTTCTGCTGTCCAATAACTTTCTGGAAGAAAATGTCACTAGCTCCAATTTTTTACTGACTTTCTAGGATCTCTACTCAGTAATTTTCATCAATGCCTTTTCCTAGGAAAGTGGACTTTAGCTCCCCTTGCAGGTCTCAACCATAAGGCAAGTTAGCCAGCAGCTTACAAAACACAAATATGAAGGAGAAAGATTTTTCAGGGAACATGAAAACTCAAGTTGGTGCCAAGCTCATGACAGATAATCAATACTAAAAAAAAATTAAAGCACCAAAGTTTATCTTATAACAAAACAAAAAAATCTGACAAGAATCTCCAAAGAGGCATGCTAATTAATGATAGAAATATGATAGCAGTTTAATTTTCCCTAAATATGTGCTAGTGGAACTTTAATAAAAATCCAATCATAAATTACAGAGCAGAGTTCACATGTGAATATGTTACAGTGGTCAGGGGGTGTTTTCAGATATAAACAAGATTAGGGTTTAAGCTGGCTCTTGTTCATACTTTACGCAATGGTTTTCTTCATTTTGTGCGCATCAGCACTTCTCTCTCTCTCTCTCCTTCTCTCTCTCTCACTAACCCAATCTCAATCTGAGAAAGAGAAAAGAGCAATATAATCAAGAATATTTGGGATGAAATAATAGATGAAAGATATATACAGAATGGTTGAAAAGACCTCTAACAAGCCTAAATAGATTCTGAAGTCAGCAGCATGAAGGCCACAAAAGCATCCTCATCTTCCACATCTCATTCCTGGGCTCTACTTTACATTTGTTGGAAGCCCTGAAACTCAACTTTAAATTTGCCTGCCCTTCTATCATATTTTGACATGAGAGAGTAGGTGCCACTTTTGTCATCACCATCCATTTTTTGAATAACAACAGTATTCTTAATAAAAATCCCGGGAGACAGTGGCATAGAGACCAATTCAATTGAACCAGTGTTTTCCGAATCTTATGATAACTCCATCATGGAAATGCAGCTAACACATTTTGTAAAAAAAAGATGAACTCAGAACAACATGTTTAATTTAATAAAGCACTTCAATTTACAGAATTTATGGGGCTGACAGTGTCCTAGAAGTACTAGTTTAAACCTCATTTTGTGCATGAGAAAACAGAGAAAACGGATGTGTGACATTGATTCACATCAAAGAGAAGGTGGAGATCCCTGGTGTATGGCTTCCCCAACACCCCTACCGGCCTCTGCTTCCAATAATCTGTGCTTGCAACACTGAGACCCCAACCCTTCTCTCTAAAAGAAAAAAAAACTCATCTCTAGAATCCTTACATAGTTGAAAAATGATCCACACTTCAGAGCTATTCTTCCTGCTTTCCCCCATCTTTATTTTTTTCTTCCCATATACTTCACTCCTCAAACGAAAAGCACTGGGATTTTGCTAAGCAGCCCCTTCCCTAAAATACTCACAGGCTCTCTCTTCAAATGCCTGCTCAGCCCCCTATCCCAAGTTAGGAAGAGGTTCTCCGGACACACACACACACACACACACACACACACACACACACACTACTTCAGTCCTGGTTGCCTTCTCATTTACAAAAACTGTTATCATATTGTCTGTGGAGGAAGATAACTCTAATACGTTCCAGATAATTTCTAAAGGACAGCAGAAGTTAGAAATTACCTCTGATGACACACATTTAACGATTAGAGTCCTAGAAAGATAACTCATTGCTCCTATCACGTCATGCCTATGTATTGTAAGCATTCAATACTTACGAGAGGTATACTTTTCAAAGAACTTACCTTTAATTGCTTTTTGATTTGATCTTGTTATTTCCAATCAAGAGGACCCTCTCTCTGAACTTCCCATGTAGCCAGGTTACCACTTATCTTTGTAGCTTCACTTGCATCGTTCTCCTTCCTAGAGTTTTTTTCATCCCCCACTCTGCTAATTTAAATTCTATACTTTCTTCAAGTCTTGATATGGGATCTGTCTCAGCCACAAAAAAAATCTCCATGATTGATACAGTTCACAATTTTCCCCAAGAATTTCACACTATACTGCCTGGTATTATTCCAGAATCGCTAAGTGTATGTCTACCTTCTTAGATGGTAAGATAGCAGGGAATCATAGTTACTATTTTTTTATACCACCATAGTTTTTATCATGTGCATTTGTTTAATGGGTTATTATTTTTCTTCGTGGAATGAATTCTGCTATTATTAGAAAGTTAATTCAATTGAATAAGTCCCTGTGCTTGGTACTGTAAGAAGACAAAGTAAATTGATAACACCCCTACCCTGGAAGAGGTAACATTACAGTAAGGAACATAGCCTTCCATAAATAATTAATTCATAAAATTTTCTCCTTAACAGATCTTTCAATATTCCATAAATCTTTTATTAGCAACTCATTCCCATATAATTGTATGTTCCAGAACAAAGTTAAATATATGCTATTTCTGTAAATAACACTTCTCATCAGATAAAGAAGAGTAACCATACTTAAGACCAAATATCCTGGTGCCACTAAAATTGAAGGACCTTTCAAAAAGAAGACAAGGTAATGTCACGTATGAAGGAACGATACGGTTTTAAAATCCAGAGAGTCATTACCATCCTAGTATGTACATGTGAAGAACATGAACAAAAATTGGGTTTATGATACAGCAATCTTTCGGCTACATCAGCATAATGTCGCTAAACATCATACGGCACAACCAGAAAGAAGCGAATACAGTCTCTAAACTCCAGTTTGACTGGAATTACCAGGATTTACCATGGACCTTTACTACTGAACCTTGAATGAAGCTTATTTGTTCATGGATTCACCTTGAACTTCCTCGTGGGCCTTACGGAGAATATTTCACTTAGGAATTCTGAAAACTTTTACCAGGAATTTATTAATTCTTAAAACTTACCTCTATAGTTCCAAGTTCATAACAGTATAAGTTAAACCCAGTGAAGTCTTGGATTAAAGAAAGAACTCAAAATATATACTGAATCAGAGACATGACTTGGAGAAATCTCAACACCAGATTACATTCTAACATCAAAACCCAGATTGCTAATTAGCATATAATTGCTGGAATCAGACTCCTTTCCATCTGAAAGAACAAGAAGCTAATTTAAAATTTTTTACACAAAAGCCTGTCAGCCCCAGGCCAGCCACCAGCCTTAGTGTTGAGGCCATGTCACCCACTGTACATCATTCATTCATTCATTCATTCACTCATTCTACTTTACTCAAAACTACTCAGCATCTGCTACTGCTTAAGGCTCTGTGGGAAAACACAGGAGAACACATAACCACTGCTATGAAGGAGTTTACAATCAAGGTTAAAATAAGACAGTTTATAAGAAACTACCAGAAAGAAATTATATGAAGATGAGTAGGACACTGTAGCAAAGGAAGCAGCTCTCTGGAGACTTAGTCTGGACAACGGTGCCCAAGGAGATAGGCCTTCTGAAGGGGCCACTGGAGACACAAAGAGAAGGGAACTCAGCTGGCATCCTGAAGCTCCTTCCGGTCTGAGGTAAGGAGGGGGAGGGGAGACACTGAGACCAACCAAAGTAAAAGGCAGGGTTTATTAGTAGTAAAAAATAAGTGGGAGAGAATAATCGTGTAGCTAGAAGAGAAAAGGAAGAAATAAAAAGTTTACTTTAGGAAAGGTTTGATAGGTGTTGGAAAAGTTGGATATATTGGCATGAGTATCTTTTATCATCCAAGTAATATGTGATGAGATTCAGAAAAGTAAGAAAAAAAAGAGAAATCTTGTGTGGGAGAAGAGGATATCACAATAAGGTTTGAAAAGTAAAACAAATGCAGAAGAAAAAATTGTTCTGGTTGACTCAGTAACGTGAACCAGACAGAAAGGTAGCAGGAAGTTAGGAAATTATCGGATTTCAGGGCCCTTTATAGTAGGATGGGAGCAGAGGCTACTGAGAGAGTAGGCCCGAGGGGCAGATCTGAGATGTGTGTCGGAAGACGATCGTGGAGGTTGGATGCCACAACGGGGATGAAGGGCGCGTGACCAAATCCAGCCGCTGTTTGAACGCTGGGAGAGACTACGGTGAGTTCTGTCTTAGGAAGATCCTCCTGGGGGTGACTCACAGACAGACTGAGTCCTGGCTGGACAGGTCAGTCAGGGGTGATAGCAAGAGCCTGAAGACAAGGTATAAGATTTAGATTTTTGGAAGAAAATATGAAGGGTAATCCTTCAATGACAGGCAGAAGACAGACAAGTCTAGTACTGGCGGGTAACCGCTATAGTTGATCAGAAATGCAAAATGGGACGGAAAGGCAAACAGAGAGGAGACTAACCTGGGGAGACCCATGAATGGCTGTGGACAGCTAACGCAAGGCATAATTACAGTTTCTCATGGGTGAAATTGTCTTTAGGAATCTACACCTTTGTTTTCTTTGTGTGATTTCCTTTCTTTTTTCTCTCCAGACAAGTATTATTTGGGGAGATGAGATGGCTATAGGAGGTCCAAAAGTGCATATACGCTGGGGACTGTAGCTGCCTCCTCTAGACTATAATTTTAAGTCTCTGCGTTAGAAGCTCTGGGAGATATTTATATCGAGGGGGAAGATTTCAGCTGTGTATTTGCCTCCAGGCAGCAGCCTCAACAGTAGCTGTGTTTACTTTCCAACGCTAAATGAAAAACACCATTTGGAAAAAGCTAATTTCCAAAACCCACCCTACAACAGCCCAATTTTAGAACCTTCGAAAGCTAATAATTTCATAATTCTACCCAACAGCTTCTTGTATATGTTTTGCAACCCATGTCTAAATATCTCATAAGGAAGTTTTTAAGTATGACTTCATCTATTTATTTACTTAGCACAACATTTATTTCTTTATTTCCTGAAGCAAAATCACAGTAGCTTAATGTTTCCAGTTGGTGTTTGTCCTCTAGACTGAAGATGGTTTCCCCTGATAAGATACGGACCTGGGGAAGAAGCTCAAATGAAGAAAAATCGGAGCTCCTGATTAAACTCTCCAGTATAAAATGAATCAAATCCAATAACCCCACGCTCGAACGGCATGAGCTCCCTGCACCCTCTTATTGACAGCCGCTATCACCTTAAGGATGATTAAAATCAGAGAGGCACTGCACTGAGTCTAAACCACCCATGAAGAAGATAATGATCAAACCTGGTTCTCTGAGAGAGCCTGGTTATCCGCCAATACAGAATTTTAAAGAAGAAATCATTTTTAAAAGCTGCAAACTTCTTTGCAAAACGATCTAGGAGTTTTCACAGGAATTAAGCATTTTGTTGTTGTGATGTTGTTTTTTTGTTTTTGTTTTTTACAAAACATTGAAATGATCCTTCAGATACAAACAAAATCAGTAAAAGATAAAAGGCATTCTAGCATGAAAGAAAGGGGACATACCCTAGGGGTGGATAGAATTTGGGGTATTTCCAAACTCACTTTTGTTGAGGAATTAGATGTGTGGATAAATCAAACACAACTTTCCTCTGGCCCAATTTTTAAAGACTAGGAGCTCTGCAGGAGATATGGAATGGAAGCCACCTTCTTGCAAGGAATGTTCAAGTTTTAATATGATACCATGAGCTTTACTGACAATCCTTTTATTGATAAAAGAGTGTCCTGTTCCCTATTAAAAAGTTTCCCATAGATATATAAGAGAAGACCATCTGGGGAAGCACACAGCTCTACAAAGTCCTTTCTCAGAGGAAGTTAAGTCATAGTGAGGAAAATACCAAAGTTTAGAAGAAATAGTCTTCTACTTTCTCCTCTGGCCTCAGCTTTCATTTGTCTTTTTACAACATTTATGATCAGGGTTTTTTTTTTTTATTATATTTTATTCCTTATGCTATTACAGTTCCAATTTTCCCCCCTTTGTCCTCCTCTACCCAGAACCCCTTACTCCTTTAGGCAATCCACACACCATGGTGTATGTCCATGGGTCATGTGTATAAATCCTTTGGCTGCAACATTTCCTATACTATATTTTATATCTCTGTGGCTATTCTGTACCCACCTGTTTGCAGCCACCTCGCCCCCCTCACCTCCTCGCCCATTCCCCTCACCCATTGCCCTATACCCTCCTCTCATCTGGCAAACATTAAAATGCACTCTCTGCATCCATGATTCTGTCTCTGTTCTTCTTGTTTGCTTAGTTTGTTTTTTAGTTTCAGTTGTTGATAGGCATGTAGTTATTGCCATTTTATTGTTCATAGTTTTGATCATCTTCTTTTTCTCAAATAAGTCCCTTTAACATTTCTTATAATAATGGTTTGGTGATGATGAAGCCTTTTATCTGCCCTTCGATTCTAAATGACAGCTTTGCAGGGTGAAGCTGTCTTGGCTGTGCGTCCCTGCTCTTCATGACTTTGAATATTTCTTGCCAGCCCCTCCTAGCCTGCAAAGTTTCTTTTGAGAAATCAACTGAGAGTCTTATGGGAAGTCCCCTGTAGGTAACTAACTGCTTCTGTCTTGCTGCTTTTAAGATTCTCTCTTTATCTTTAACCTTTGGCATTTTCATTATGACATATCTTAGAGTGTGCCTCTTTGCATCCATCTTGTTTGGGACTCTCTGTGCTTCCTGGACTTGCAAATCTATTTTCTTCACCAAATTACAGAAGTTTTCTTTCATTATTTTTTCAAACAGATTTTCAGTTTCTTGCTCTTTTTCTTCTCCTTCTAGCACCCCTGTGATGCAAATATTGGACCTTTTGAAGTTGTCCCAGAGGCTGCTTATACTATCCTTTTTTTTGGATTCTTTTTTCTTCTTGTTGTTCCAGCTGGTTGTTTTTTACTTGCTTATATTCCAAATCACTGACTTGATTCTTGGCTCATTCACCCTACTGCTGTTTCCCTGTAATTTTTTTTTTTTAATTTCAATGAGTGTATCTTTCATTTCTGACTGGATCTTTTTTTATGCTGCTGAGGTCCTCACTAAGTTCCTTGTACATCCTTATAACCAGTGTTTTGAACTCTGTATCTGATAGATTACTTATCTCCATTTTGTTTAATTCCTTTTCTGGAGTTTTGATCTGTTCTTTCATTTGGCTATATTTCTTGATCTCATCATTTTGGCAGCCACCCTATGTTTCTTTCTTTGTATTAGGCAGAACTGCTATAATTTCCTGTCTTTATAGAGTGGCCTAATGTAGTAGGTGTCCTGTAGGCTCTAGTGTCATACCCAAGCTAGGTAATCCAAGTGTGCCCTTTGCATGGTCTGAATATACCCTCCTTTTGTAGCTGAGCCTTGGTTGCTATTAGCAGATCAATGGGAGGGATTTACCCAGGCCAGTTAGCTGCAAGGGCTTGTTATGAACACTGACGATCACCCTCTGCCCTCTGTGGAGGATCAGCTGTGCAGGGGAAGGGTGCTGGTGCTCCTTCATGGTCTGTAGCTGCCCACTGGGTGTGCAGGCCCTGGGGTTTCTGGGTGGTACAGGACAAGGTCAGCCCTGACCTGTGTTTTGCCCCAGGACCACCCTGCCTGAGCTATAGAGCAATGAGACGGCTATTGCTTTTGCTGGGCTGGGAGATTCACAGGCAAAGCCAAGCTGTGAACCTAGGCTGGCTGCTGCTAGTGCTGGGCTGCCCAGGGGCTACTTAGCAAGAGGTACAGGGGCTGGGAGCTCACTGAGGCCAGCTGTTGCTTGTTTCAAAGGATTTAGGAAGTTGTGAAGCATGGCCAAGACCAGTCATTCATATGGAAAAGCAGCCATTAACAGCTATAAGTTGGGTGGGATGGA
This sequence comes from Mormoops blainvillei, assembly GCA_004026545.1. Taxonomy (NCBI): domain Eukaryota; kingdom Metazoa; phylum Chordata; class Mammalia; order Chiroptera; family Mormoopidae; genus Mormoops; species Mormoops blainvillei. The sequence continues at coordinate 61,972 of PVJD01008634.1, forward strand.
GCCTCAGAGGATCTCTAGGGTGGGGTAAATAGTGTTAGCCAGGTTGATGAAGTCTCAGATATAACACCCACCTGCCAGTTCTGTGGCTTGGTGGGCAGAGGGCTCTGAAAAGGGACAATGGCCTCTACCCATCTTAATGTCTGGGGAATAGTTGTCCACCAGCTCTCGCCTTGTTGCCAGACACTTCAGTTCCCCCGTATGCTGCTGGTGCCTTTCAAACTGCTACCGTGCTGCTAGAGCTCAGAGTAAGTGAGTCTGAGTAAGTTTGCGTGTGTGTGTTCTTTTAGAGGAACTATTTGGGATTCCAGAAGTTTCTTCCACCAACTCAATCCCTGCTGGTTTTTGCAGCCAGAAGTTATGGGGACTTATCTTCCCGGCACTGGAACTCTGGGCTACGGGGCCTGGTGTGGGGCTGGGACTCCTCATTCCCAAGATATCTCTCTTGAATTTTTATCCACCACACATGAATGTGGGACCATCGCATTCCATGTCCCCGCCCCTCCTACCTATCTGGATGGATGTGATTTCTTTAATTCCATCATTGTCAGACTTCCATTCCACTCAATTTCTGATGGTTCTGAGTGATGGTTGTTCTATAATTTAGTTGTAATTTTGATATGGTTATGTGAGGATATGAGCTGTGTTTACCTATGCCACCATCTTGACTGGAAGTCCCCAAAGAGCTTCTTGAAGTTCCAGGTTGGTCTAGTCCCTTGTCTTTGAAAATCTAGCTTCAGCATACCTTTGTGGCTCCATTTCCTCGACTCTCTCCCATACACCATCCTTCCTTCTAGCAAAGTCTCCTGCTCCTTCCTCTGCTACCCAACCACACGGACCTTCACATAGTTGCTAGAAAATGCCTTGCTCTTTTGCTCTCCTATTCTACCCCCATGCCTGCCTTTCCACACTTCTTTTCAATTCCCCATTTAAAAGCCACCTTTTCATGGAGGACCCCGAACCCTTAGGCCCTTAAGTTACCCTCTCTGTGCTCCCAAACCACTGGCAGAAGCTGTTACAACCCTATGCACTTTGCACTATATAATCAGACATTGATTTTTTTTTCCTACATCAGATATTGTGGTCCTGAAGGAGGGGGACCCATATTGTCATTGTGCATAGTAGGGTCTCAGCAAATGCTCGAGTTAGGAGAATCCTGTGCACTAATTTTCCCAGAAAGTGTCTCTTTCATGTCAAATAGAAAAGCTTTTGTATTTTTATACTGTGTCCACTTGAAGAGCTGTTGTAGTAATTTTAAAAAGCATCCCCTTTCCAATAAACCTTCCAGGCAACTTTCCCAAATTAATTCTGGTTTTATAGAGCCATGCCTTTTATTGGATGGCATATTTTACTGGACATGCTTTCAACATCTAGTTATAAAACCTCTGCCAACAAGTTTCACAGAAGGCGTCAGCTTGGTTAGAGAGACGCACGGCCAGTGTATAACCTGTGTAGCATCAGCTGCACACAAGACAGGGCACAGTGAGTAGGAGGCCTCCGGCAACAACAGGGACGATTCTCTTCTCTCGCATTCCATTCAGCTCTGTTTCTAACTGTTCCAGAAGGGGAAAGAGCCCAAGCCAGTGGTCCACATTCCAGGCTCCCTCTGCCAGGAGCAGATTCAGGTTAATAGCAAAGTGCCCAATATGTCCAGAAATTGGATCTTGCGATATTAAGCTTTGAATGAAACTTTCACAGAAGAAGATGATGTATGATTACTGTCACTAGTTCTTTGATTGATTATTGATTGTAATCATCTGCTCTCTCCCATGATGGAACTGGCTATAACTCGTTCATGCAGTGACTGATAATTCTATGTCCCTCATTTTCAAAGGCAACGTATGCATATTTGCCGCTTGAGATAAATTACTCATAGACAGTGGGGGATGGAGAAAACTAGTAAAGAAGCAACTCAAGTTTATTAGTGACTTAATGATATATTGTGCTCAATATCTGTGTTCCAGCTATACATAATGAGGTCGGACAAACCTTACAATGGGGCGCCAACACGTCATGTAGCCTGGCTATTAGATTCATTGCCAACAAAGGTAAATAATAGGATGTATTTGACAAGCTAAGTTGGAATTATGTTTTCAGAATAAATATTTCACTGTGTAAAAAACATTAATGGTCACTAATGAGGTATCTTTAAGTTTAAACTATTTCCCTGGATTGCTTTAATTACGCTCCAAAGAAAATAAGTATTAAAGATAAAATTTTAGTTTGGTTTGCAATGTATTTAATCATTGCTTTTACTGAATTTGTGACCTTGGCTAAGTTAATTAGCCTTTTTGAATCACAGCATCTACTGTAAGCCTAATGCATATTAGGCTCTCAACAAATATTTGTGCAGTGAATGAGTAAATCTTAATTTCTTTACTGTAAGATGACTTAGAAAGTAAGTCAGGTCTGGCAAACTCAAATTCCTCATGAGGCCAAATGTGTAAATTAATCTAATGGGAGGCAAGTGAGCATATACCATAGTGGGGTCTGTAGAAGACTGGAGGTACTAAATTTTATATTTAAAATTGATTTAGGCAAGTTAAATAAGTCTTCTTGATAGATCTGTTATTTTTCAATAAGCTTGATTTAATAGGTGGTTTTCCAGTTTGCCCATCATGACTTGGATCACATGATTATCATCAAAGTTATGTGAGATACTATGTAAAAAGCATGTAACACAGTGTTTGGTACTTTTAAAAATAGAAGCTAAACTTCAAATAGTATTTTAATGTGAAGAAATCAGAAAGCATTTTTCTGACTATTAAACATAGTCTTGCATTAGTTCATGGGTGGATAAACAAAATGTGGTCTATCCATGTAAGAGAACATTATTTGGCAATAAAAAGTAGTAAAATACAATACATGCTACTGTAAAACCATGAAATATGCTAAGTGAAATATGCCAGGCACAAAAGCCATGTAATAATTACAGACCTATCAACATGGCTACAGTAAGAAAACAGTCATAGCACCAAATGCGGGAGAAGATGCTCATACATGGCTCATGAGAACTCAGCATGATACAGCCATGCTGGAAAGTGGTTTGGCAATTCTTATAAAACTTACATATGATCACTATACAACCCCAAACTGCATTCACAGGCATTTATCCCAGAGAAGTGAAAACCCACATTCATATAAAAATCTGTATGAGAATATTCATAGAAGCTTTATTCACACAGAGCCAAAAACTTGTAACATCCCACTTGTCCTTCAGTGGGTAAATGGTTAAGCAAACATGGAAAATGGCTCAGCAATAGAAATGGTTGGACCACTGATAATATGCAACAACTTGAATGATCTCCAGGGAAATATGCTAAGTAGAAAAAAGTCCGTCTCGAAGGTTAAATTCTGTTTGATTCCATTTGTATATTATTTTTGACATGACAAAATTTTGGAAATGGAGAACAAATTAGTGGTCATCATGATTAGGAATGATGAGGGGTCAGCAAAGAGCAATGCAAGTACGGAGGGACCTTCTGTATCTTGATTTAGTGGTGGAGACACACACCGACACATGACAAAATTGTTTAGAAATAAATATTGACATGCATTTGCACACTCACAAGTAAAACTGGGGAAGTCTGAATAGGGTCGGTAGCTGGTACCCGTCAGTATTCTGGTTATGATATTCTTCTATAGCGATGCAAGAGCTCAGCATTGGAGGAGGCTGGTTAAGGAAAGGTAGGACCCCTGTGTGCTGTTTCTTGTGATGTCTTGTGAATCTATAATTATCTCAAAAACACCAATGATCCTATTTTTATGAAGTATCCAGAAAAGGGATGTCCATAGAGACATTAAAGTACAGGTTAGTGGGACAGGGGCTGGAGGGATGGTAGGAAAGTTGTGATTGCTCAGGTGTGCGGCATTCCTCTTTGGAGTGATGAATGTATTCTGCAATTAGATAGTGGCGCTGGTTGCACAGCTTTGTGAATATGCTGCAAACCACTGACTAGTACACTTTACAAAGGTGGATTTTATGTTATGTGAGTTATCTCTCAATCACCCTTGACAGGTTTGTCTTCAGCTTTGGAAAGGTGGCCTTCAGAAAAAAAGACAAAAGAATAGGACAGAATGTATAAATAACTCTTCTCACTCCCACCATCCCTTGGGCAAGAAATGTCTTCCCTTAACCTTCTTTGAGTTACTCATTTGAAAGAAAGGCTTCCCACACACACACCCTGTGATCAACGGCGATGCACATTTCTCAGTTGTTGTCTCCCCATTGAGCAGCCGCTGAACAGAAAATTCAGCTCCCAGCATATGCCTGAAAAATGCCATTTGCTTTATGCAGAAAGATCATTCAAATCCAGATTAGTGTTAATATTGTTTTGTGCTGTGAGCACTCACTGCACAGAACAATTTGTAACAATGGGTCAAGCTCAAGAACTAATCTTGGTGAAAGTTAAAATGTGATCTATCCAGTTTCCATAATTTGGAAAAGCAAACAGACAAAAATGCTTAGCAAATGCCCAAGAGAATTAATAGATATTAACTCTTTGGTGTGAAATCCTCTTACTGATCACACGCATAAGCCAGTGTGATTTTTTTGACCTTTTTTTCCTAAGTACTAAGCATGTGCACTTTCATCCTAGAAGAAATGAGGATGAACGTCACTTATGAATTTAGATTAATTCTGTACACATTTCCCCAAATACATGCACAGAGGTCATTAGGATGTACCCATTCATTTGATGATGGCTGTGAGGGCACGTAACTGTGTGACTGTCACAAAGACTGCAGTGAAATTGCTCCCTTTGGCAGTGTGTGAGGTGAAAGGGCAGAGGTGGCTATGAAAATGACCTAGGTTCACATAAAGTAACAGGTGCATAAGATGGTGGGTTGGTTTGGGGGATTAAATTTCTTCCATTTTTCTTTAAGAACAAGAATAAAAAACACAAATCATGCCAGATTATTCCAAAACACCTTAGGAAGTATCAGTACAGGCACTAAGTCTCAGAAATTGATATCAATAGGTAACAACAAACAGGAGAAAGTATAAAAGAGAGGTAGTTGAAATATTCTAATATAGCAATTATCGAGTAATTTTCACAAGCCAAGGAGAGTTCAAGCAAAAAAGAAAAACAAAAAAATGGAAAACTCATGAAACTCTGGGGGTCATCTAGGCTACTGATCAGAGAGAGAGAGAGAGAGAGAGAGAGGGAGAAACATATTTCAACTGTTTTCAGGACGAGAGATGGTATGAAGTATTAAACACCTCTCTAAGAAAATAAGTTTGATAATTGTAAATGTCAAATCCAGACCATGTTGTAATGAATGTATTGCCTTACTTTTAAGCATATTTATACTGGTTTATCTTTTTTAAAAAAACTTATTTATTTTTAGAGAGAGGGGAAGGGAGAAAAAAAAAGGGACAGAAATATCGACGTGCAAGAAACACATCTATTTGTTGCCTCTCTAATGCCCCCAACTGGGGACTTGGCCTGCAACCTGGACATGTGCTCTGACCAGGAATCAAACCAGTGACCTTGCAGTTCACAGGCTGGCACTCAACCCCCTGAGCCACACCAGCCAGGGCTATCTTTTGACTACCCTAATTTTTAAAAATTTAAAGTTGGTGTTGAATGATTTGTTTTTCAAACAGGGGATAGAACTTCAGCATTTTCGATTGTTTTTCAGTAATTTCTAGAAGCTTCTGTCTCTTCTGGAGACAACGATATACTGACTGCATCCTTGCAGAGAAAAGCCCTGTTTTTTTGTTTGTTTGTTTTTGTTGTTGTTATGTGTTACACATTTCAGAACATGTTGGCAAGATTGGTATAACACTAAGGTGTTATATATATTGATATAACACAAAGGTGACTGCTTGACTCATCAGTTCAAAGGTAGCCCTGGAGAAAAGAAATTTCCTACAAAAACAGCCCTGAGAACAAAAGTTTGGTTATAAAGAATGTGTACTTTGGAGTAGATGTTTGAACATGGAGCAGGATACCCCAAAGCTGGTAAAATTAATAGTGAACAGCAAAAGATGTTTAGAGGCCAAATTGTCCTTATTTGTTTATATTCTCTCTTTGTGGAATTTGAACGTTTCTTAACTTCTGGGATCGCCTATCTAGGTCATCTTCCTGGGAGCTTTGCCTGCTGACTTGGGGTCACTAAAGCCCGTGGCAATAGACTAGCCTGACGCTAGCGGAAGCTGCACCCGCGCCTGCTCTCCTCCGACCTCTGTCTCCTGCACCGTCAGGGAACACTGGACCCCTGCGCGCCCGGGACTCTTCCAGTGCCGCAGCACCTCGCTCCGAACGTTCTTAGACGTTCACTCAGTAAACGCTTCGGGACCAAGGGAGTCAAGATGGATCCATTGTAGCTTTTGGTAATTTCACTCTTTTTCTCTGAGAAAACGTTTTTGATTCCTGAAGTATGGTAAAATAGAAAGGCTACTGAACATGAAGGCGAAAGTTTCCAGTTCTACCTCCTGAGCCCTCCCGCACCGCCACTTGCCAAGGAGGCTTTTGGTTCCTTTTCACTGAAGCATTGTTTATTTGGAGATATGCTGGGATATAGATAGGACTTAGTGATACAGAATTATTTTTAATTTAAAATTTTATTTATTTTACTTTTCAATTATAGTTTAGTGCATCCTCTGTTTTCATAACAACCCTGCAACAATCCTCCTTTTGCATCTGACAAAACTGAGACTTACTGAGAAATACTACTCCAAGTGACGCAACTAGAAAGTGGTAGGATTAGGACTTGAACCTAGAGACAGACGCACTCAAATGCTCACCCTGATTCACTCCACCTTACTGCTTTCCTTGCTGATGAACTTGGTCAAATCACTTACTTACTATTGTCCCCATGCAGCTCCTCATCCCTAAAGGGTCGCTGTGTGTGTGCAAGGTATGTGTCACCCCTCAGGGGGAGATAATTCTTGTCCTGTCTACTTAACACATGAATGTAGTTGTAAACAGTAGGCTGATGAAAATATTTGTAAAGAACACACTTCTCTAAAATATAGTATGTTATATAGTGTATTATTTTATTTTTCACTGTGTAATATACACTATACCATATATAGTATATTCTTATTAACCTGAACTCTATTAGTAGGTTTTAGTTGCATTAAAAGTTTGATTCAACTATAGTTTTCTATTTTACTTTTTTTGTTATTGAAATTTGCTGAAATTTTTCCATTTGCTTGGAGAGGAGGATTAACCATGGTAGTTTCCCAGAAAGGTAAACGGGTTAAGAGGTACACATGTTCCTTTCTCTGAATCACAGCACAGGAGTCTGCCTAAAGCAGATACTATCTCTGTATCTGCAAGGTGACTTTGGTAGATAAGAAGGAAGCTAGAGATGAATGCCCCCTTTTCTAGGCAGAACATATATGATAAGGAGTAACTCTAATATCTGGAAGTCCTTGGCATGAGTGAGTATAACAGATGAGAGTCAGAAACTCTGAAGAAGAGCTGATACCACTGGACTTTGAAGAAACCTGGAAAAGCTCGAGGAAAAAGCAGTGTGGTACTGCTAAAAATAGCTGCTGTAAATGCCAGCAGTAACAGGAATATGACTGCTCTTTCTCTTGCCTTAAGGAAACAGTACTGATCCTAAATAGTAATTAATTTTTATAATACTTTTATAAATAATTTTTATTTATTGATTTTTAGAGACAGAGAAAAGAGAGAGAATCTGAGAAAGCCAGGAAGATATGGAGGGAGGGGGAGAGAGAGAAATGGAGAGAGAGAGAGAGAGAGAGAGGGCAACATCTATTTGTTGTTCTACTTATTTATGCATTTGCTGGTTGATTCTTTATGTGCCCTGACCAGGGCCTGCTATTGGGTCAATGCACTAACCAACTGAGCTATCTGGTCAGGAAAATTTTCTGAATACTCAATATTTTCTACTAATAATAATACATTTAGGAAAAAAAAAAGTTTTCTTTTCTTGGAAAACCAGACACAAAGATGAGCGTCGAATATTGGGCTACTTCCAGTTATCATAGTCAATTCAGGAAACCCATTGCACCAAGAGGCTGAGCCCGAGATTGCCCACAGCATCTTGTGTGCAGGATGGCACCAGCTGGGCACAGTTTTTTGTTCCTATCAACTTGGCAACAGCTGACTGATGAACATTAGGTATGCGACCCAAATGCAGCATATCTGTAGGCTGACCAAGAGCCTAACTGGTGAAAGCTTGTCCTACAGTGGATATTGGTGATTGACTATACCAATCTTATTTCCTATCTCAAAATATTTGTAGGGAAACACAAGATGAGCAGTCCATAGACTTAACATAAAAACAAGAATCCATGAGGTGCTAAAAACTACCAGCAAGCACAAAACACAAGAAGGAAAAGCCAAAAGACAAAAACACATTATAGCATGAGTAGGTTTCTAGGGCTGACAGGTCTTGAAAGGCTCTATGTCCAGTCACGGAGTCAGGCTCCAGTGCCTTTGCAACTGCTGTCATGGGCTGAATGCTTTTGTCCCTCACCAACCCATTTTGTGTGCTGAAATCTTAACCTCAAATGCGATGATAGTAGGAAGGAGGACCTGGGGGGGTAATTTGGCCATGAGGATGGAACCCTCATGAATGGGATCAGTGCTCTTATATATAAGAAAGAGACATCAAAG
>PVJD01008635.1:0-70533 GCA_004026545.1 Mormoops blainvillei
TGACAGCAGTCTGTCTAAATGCCTTGTAACATGACCATCAGGTGGATGCCATCAAGGCTCCGGAGGCACTGACGTGCCCTGCAGACACACTCCATCGGTGGGACTGAATGTCTGCAACAAGAGAAATGGGGGCCGGAGAGGTTCTCCTCTTTGCCTTGCCAAGTCTTTAATTTCAAAGATCTTTTCCTTCCACCTTCATTTTCTCTTTTCCTCTTCTCCGCCTATACTTTCTCCTCTTTCCATTGACTGCCAAAGTTGAGTGTTTCTCCTATGATACCAGAGAACTTCTGCTTCTTGAGGAGAATCCAGCAAGTCCAGTCTAAGACTCCAGTTACCCTTTTACAATAAGAGATTAAGCAACTAAAATGTATTTAGCGGAAGTCCCTGGACGGTCTGGGTGCTGTGTACCTCTCTTACATAATACATGTTACAAATTGTTACGGCAAACTTTCTAAATGTATCGGTTTATGAGTACTTTAGTTATTATTATTATTATTATTATTATTTTACCGTTGTGCAGATATTCACAAATGCCTCCACCACCTGACGTGTAGGAAATCCACTTATGAAGGTATTTCCAGGAGGCCACCAGCACATTGTCCTTCACCTGCACCATGTACTGGAGTGGGCCAGTGATCATCTTCCTGTTACAGCGCCACTTCAAGGAAATGTGAGTGGAATCACACTCGTATATGCCTAACGGCTGCTCTGGATCAGATAAATTCAGGCCCAGGCAACCGCTGCTTCCGATGTTAAAGAGGCGATGGTTTGAAACCCATTTCCACATCATGTCCTTGTTGGGCGGTTTGCAGTTCTCCAAGGTCAGTGCAGATTCACCTGCTTGAATGCATTTCTCGAGGCTCTCACTCTGGATCACGAATATTCCTTTATCTGAAATAGCAAAATAAAAGATACGGTGTGGGAGTTTCATATATAATTATCTAGTGTCATGAAGATCCCAGTGTGTATGTGTTAAGTTGTGATATGTCACAATTAGCAGCCATTTTGAATAGATCTGCAGTTGCTGGGCAGGGTCCACCAGGAACGTTTATTGGCTCAAAACAGAGAAGTTTCTTGGGAAGCAAAAAGGGGTTCATTGGAGCTAATGGGAGACCTCTGATCTAAGACTTCCATGGCTCTACAGTAATGAAGGCTACCTGTCAATCCACTCAGGAATTTTACTGACAGAGAAGGAGTTCTCCACAACTGGACAGAAAGCAGGCATTGGGAATAACACTTGGGACTAGAGAAGAAAGATGCTGAGCACCCAGAGGTATGGCAACACTTTGGTTTGCTCCAGACAAGTGCCTGAATGTTAGGGACATGGCAGCTGGATCAGAACCATGAAAACAGAAATTTCTACCATTAATGTTCCTGTAGAAAACCCAAAGGATACACATGAAGTGCATTTTGTATCTTCTTACAAGATATTGTGCTGGTGAGAAAAAAACACTGGTCCGTATTTGCTTTCTGTGTTAGACCCGTCAGAAGTAGAAAAGTGGGGACCTTTGATATGGGAGTGGCCTCTTTGCAGAAGCAGTCTGGTAGGGTGGGACCGGCAGCAGTAGATAGATGCCCAGGACACTAGCTGAGGCCCCACACCTAGATGCATGAGAAGGGTAGGAGCACCATGGTGGCAGCAAAAGCATACAGGCCACACAGACATGTGGAAAAAGTACGCATTTTGTGATACAGCTTTGAGCTTCCAACTTCTTGGAGCAGAAAAAGAGATTTGGGTGAGTTTCCTCTGGAAAGGCTGGCAGGGCACACCCAGGGAATGTGTGTTAGTTATGTGCCTGCTACCAGATTCCACCTCAAGTCACTGGCCTGGAGGACACCTATTATGTAACAATGGTGAGCGCGTCCTCTCCAAGCACAGGCTGTCCCGAGCACGTTGACCAAGCATGCTGGCGGCTGCTGCTTACGCCCTGGTTGCTGAGGCTACTGAGGCCAGAGTGTCTGGTCACGTCCAAGGGCTCCTTTGTTCTCCCATGAGCTGGGGTCTGCTCTTGTATTTTACTTCCTGTCTAATCTTCAAATATCTGAAGGGACATTATTAGGTTCCCTTAAACTAGCTGCAGTTTAGGGAAAGTTGTGTCATGTAGCAGTGGGGTAGCAGGGACAAGCAAAGGCCTTCTAGAGATTTGGAACAGTGCAGAATGAGCCTCTTTACATGGCAGTGCATGGGGATAATGCTTTTTCTCGTAAAAAAGTTCTTTTGGCTTTTCCAAAGTTACTGAGGCCAAGAGAAGCTGATTCACAACAACCAAAATCACTTAACACATTGTTAAAAAAAAGGTCATCAATGTATAAATGAAAGTTATACTTCATTTAATAATTGATAACCTTATTTACAGATATATATTTGAGGAATTGAATTAGTTGTTAAAAAATTGCTTGGTCACCAGACATTAGAGCAAAAGAGAAGGGAGTGTGTAGTGCAGTGTGGGGAGAGAATGAATGGTTTTAGGGAGATTTCATTTAGATCAGGAAATTTGTTTTCCTAATGAAGCCCATGTCTGTATGGTTATTAGTAATAGTCATTTAAGATCAAATCTACCTCTTACTAAAGTGATGTGGGTTCTGATAATTAACCTTCTCTGCAACTCTCCTTTTCACCTTTTCATGCCTGGTTAGAAGGGTCACCTTAATTTTTGTTGTAATCTACTGATTACTTTCTGGCTAGCTCAGAGTTCCATTAATTTTTTTACTAAAGAATAATTATTTTACTATGATTGCTCTGTACTTTAGCTTCTATCTAAAATATATGTGCAAATATACCCAACTCTGCAACTAACTGGCTGCACTTCAGCCCTCTGGGCTTCAGTTTACGGTACATACCTAAGAGAGGTGGCTAGACCAGCTCATTAGTGGTTAAGAACTCTGGAATCAGGCGGACCTGCTGCAAACTAGTCTTGAACTTCGGGCAAATTTCTTGATCTCTGTGAGCCTCAACTTTCCTCTGTGAACTGGAAATATGTATGCTACTGGTCTCATAAGTTGTTGAGAGTATTCTGTTAAATACTACATGCAAAAGAATAAAAACAGACTACTATTTGTCCTTGTATAAAAATTAATTCAAGCTACATCAAAGACCTACATATAAGACCCGAAACAATAAATTACATAGAAGAAAACATACGTACTAAACTTATGGACCTCGGTCTTTGAGAGAGTTTATGAATTTAACCCCAAAGGCAGGGGAAGTAAAGACAAAAATAAATGAATGGGGCTGTATCAAAATGAAAAACTCCTGCACAGCAAAACAAAAAAGCAACCAGCCAAATGCAAGAAGATATTTGCAAACAATAGCTCTGACAAGAAGCTAATACCCAAAATATATAAAGAACTCACACAACTCAGTACTAAACAAATAATCCAACTAAAAAATGGGCAGAGGACTTGAACAGACACTTCTCCCAAGAAGACATACAAACAGTCAACAGACATATGAAAAGATGCTCAGCTTCACTACTATTAGAGAAATGCAAATCAAAACTACAATGAGATACCATCTCATACCTGTTAGAGGCTATTATCAACAAGATAGGTGATAACAAGAGTAGAAGAGGTTGTGGAGAAAAAGGAACCCTCATTTTCTGCTGGTGGAAATGTAAACTGCTACAGCCACTATGAAAAACAGTATGGAGGCTTCTCAAAAAATTAAGAATAGAGCTACCATATGACCCAGAAGCCCCTCTTCTGGACACCTATCCAAAAAATTTGAAAATATTTATTCACAAAGATATATGCACCACTATGTTTATTGTAGTATTATTTATGGAGGCCAAGACATGGAAACAACCAAGGTGTCTTTTGACAGAGGATTGCATAAAGAAGATGTGGTGCATATAAACAATGGAATACTACTCAGCCATAAGAAAAGAGGAAATACTGCCACTTGCAACATTGGATGAATCTTGAGAATATCATGCTAAGCGAAATAAGTCAGATGGAAAATTTCAAGAACTCATATGTAGGGTATAAAACTGGAAGCAACAAGTGAACAACCAGAAAAAACAAAAACTCATAGACACAGACAACGGCATGGTGGTTACCAGAGTGAAGAGGGTTGTGAGATAATAAAGGTAAAAGGTGACATATATGGTGATGGAAGGAGATTTGACTTTGGACGGTGGCATACAATGCAATATACAGATGATGTATCATAGAATTGTGCACTTGAAACCTCTATAATTTTATTAACCAATGTTACCCCAATAAGTTTTATTTAAAGGAAAGCAAAAGAATATTCCATTAAATTATCCATGCGAAGCGCACCACACGCTACCTTGGCATGGGAAGACCTCAGTAAACGCCAGTTGTTGTTGTTGTTATTGTCCCTCTGGCTTCCTGATTCTTGGTCTGTAGATCCAGCTACAGGTTTGGTTGAACATACAGAGTGCTAATCTGAGCATCCTGCAAAGATTTCTCTTCTTCCATCATGACAACAAAGGGTCATTTCACTTTCGCTTCTGCAGCATACAGTAGGTGCAGACTTACTAGTTTTGAACAGTCCTTCAATGCCATGATACCACCTTTCAGGGAGAAGACAATACTCTTCAAACAACCAGAAAACAAAATTCTTGTCTTGTTTGTTCAAATGTATGTGCAACTCTGAATTAAGATTCTTTGTCTGTTCATCTTTTACACTACCTATTTATAAATTCTGTATTGCAGCTCTTCTGTAGGAAAGAGAGAAATGCATGATGTCAACAAGCAGTGTATGGATGGGTGTTGTCTGTGAGTTAGCAGACGGAGAAATTAAGTATCGCTAAAATTTAGAGTGAATAATGTTTTTAAACATCCAACTTATGATGTATTAAGAGAAAAAGAGTGACAGAATCAGAACTTCTGTAGTCACTCCAGTGATCATAAAACGGCCTTTCCAAAGTAGAAGATATTAGACAAATTAATCCCATGCTGCTTGGTTTTGGGCCGCTCTCACCTTTCCATGCCCACGTGCCTTTAGAATGTAACTTGGGAAAAGTTCTTCAGAATGTATCAAAACAAGTAACTCTGGCTTAACAATAACAATAAACCTGTCATCTTCAAAGGAATACTGTCATGCGAAGCTAAAAATGACCCAAGCCCGTCTCACCATTAAGCTATGATAGAATCTAGTCCTAGTAGCATTGCTCTCCATAAATTCACTGAAGAGAAAACAATAGTTTTCAAATGGACTATCAGGAGACCCAATATAGGTATTAATACTCTGATTATTATTATATGCATGTATGGGTTGTCTGTAACAAAAAATAATGTGAAAATAAACCACCATCCTTATTGTTTGTAGCCAGATTTCAAAAAGGATGAAAATCAACTATGGAAGGAATCAAGATTGATTACATATGTCAAAGACATCAGTTCTGCTTGAACACTGATTAAGTGATTAATGAAGTACTGCCAGAATTACTAAATCTCTTCTCAGTAAAATGTTATTATACTTCCCTTCATAATTATAAGTTTAGGGGGAGAAAAAGGATTGACTTACTGGAAGTAACTTTAAAGTAAATTTCATCTTGCTTTAAAAAAATAAAATCCATGGAACACAGTGGGGTTCTGCTTTCTACTTCTGAGATCTTTTAAGAAAGAGATCATGTTAGACTTAACTTTTGGTCCCATGGGATAACATGTGCTTTTTTAAGGAAAGAGAAGAGAGTTGAACTTAAGTTTAGGGTAGTCCTTTCTTGACCACATGCAGACTCTTCATTCATTCATTCACTCACTCATTCATTCATTCAGCAAGAATTTACTGGGTGCTGGCTATGCAGCAGGCATTTTGTAGACTGCTAGAAATATATAGAGAAGTTGGCCATAATATCTGCCCCTTAATGCTGTATCTATTTGTATGACTGTCTAACTGCTATATTGAATGTAAATTGTAATTGAAAAATAAAAATAAATAAAGCCTCAAAATTCCAATCTCTTTTCCTTTTACTAAACATCCACTATACCTTAGGTGAATGCTCTTAAAATGAATGAAAACAGCCCTAGCTGGTGTGGCTCAGTTGGTTGAGCACTGGCCCGGGAACAGAAGGGTCACTGGTTTGATTCCTGGTCAGGGCACATGCCTGAGGTACAGGTGGTCCCCAGTCGGGGACGTGCAAGCGGCAACCAGTTGATGTTTCTCTCCCTCTTTCTCCCTTCCTCCCCTCTCTCCAAAAATAAAATCTTCAAAAAAATAAATGAATGAAAACAAACAAACAACAAATAAGCAAAAAACTATCTGTTTGTTCTGGAATCATGTGAATTCTCCCAGCGAATGAAATAAAGGGGGTTCCATCTTCCCCCCACAAAAAATTATAATTGTATTTAAAAGAAACTCTTTAAAACAAGTGATTTAACAAAAAGGAAAGAAAATAGATCAAAACTTAAGACACCTGACTCAACTGTCAAGAGATGTCATGTGTGAGATAGACATGACCCTCCGGTGTTGTCAGACTTCTGAGTGGACTGTGTATGTACACATATATTTGACCATTTTTCAGGGACGACACAGCAGAACAGTGCTGGAAAGAATGTGGACATAGCAGAGAAGACTGACTTTACCCATAAACGCAGAACCATGAACTTCAGAACTAGACGAGACTGTAAAGCTCATTTAATTGAATCATTCCTTTACATTTTTTCCCAAATCCATTTTGTCTTAGAAGTTTTATGCTCATATACTCGGTGAGGACCATATAATCGTAGGTCTAGCATTAATTACATACATTCATTAATAACTCAGAAGACGACAATGAATGGCTGGAACTCATTGCAGTTTAAGGTAAGAGATTTGCTGTTTCAAGCAAACATTTATTGAGTGCCTAATATGGCATGTGTTAGGAACCCTGCAGATAAAAGGGTATATATGTCATAGTGCTTGCCCTCAAGGAACTCATGTTCTCCTCGGGAGTGTTTCATGAAATATACAGAAAGAACTGTAACTTAAAGCCAAAGTACATTTTGACATAGCAGGTATAAGCACAATGAGGTAGAAGCCAGGGGTGGAAGGGGTCAGTTTGACCTAGAAGTCAAAGAAATCTTTCTCTCTCTCTTTCTCCCTCTCTCTCATACGCACACACATTTTCATTCAACAAACATTATTTATTAGGAAGCTAATATTTATCACACATGGAAGTACACCGGTGAACTAAACTAGCATGGATGCTTGTCCTCATTACAGAGAGTCCAGGATAGTGGAAGAGGTCCGTGGATGCAGAGGTGACGAGTCAGGTAAGGGGGCATTCTGGACAGGACAAATGCCACGATAGCTCAGAGGTGGTAAGAATAATCAGTTGTACGGGCTGAGAGCCTAGCCATATACAAGACTTTGGTAGCTGTAGACTATGAAGTTAGAAAGGGGTGGTTTGGGGTAATTTTATAAAGAACTTGAATTTTATTCAGAAATTTGTCTGTTAACTCTTCAGATAAAGGGAGCTTTTGGAAAAGAAGAAGGCATGACTGAGGCTGTGGAGTGAAAGACAAATCGAGGTGGTGAATCACTCAACAAAACATTTATTGAGCACCTACTGTGTGCCTGACATTGTTTTAGAGAGCTGAGAATATAGACATAAAGACAAATGTCCAAGTTCTTGCCCCAGAGTTCTCATTTAAGTGAGATGAGACAGTCCACGAGAGGAAACGGAGAACAGTCTGGGGACTATTGCTATGATCCAGCAAGGAAGACAGAAAGTATCAACTCAACTGGTAGTGAAAAGGAAGAGAGGGAATGATTGGACTCCAGCCTCCAGGGAGAGAGAATTCAAAGGGGGAAGAAATGACAGGATTTGGTGATGGATGGAATGTGAGGAATCTGGAAAAAGTAGCTACAATGCCTTGTTTTCTGGCTTTGGGTATTCGATTGGCTGCCAGATGGCTGCCAGTCCCTAGGATACCACAAGGTTGGAAACTAAAGTCTGGGGCTGCTATTACTGCTCAATCCATCGGCTTAAACAGTGCCCAGGGGGAATCGGGAGTGGTTTCTCTTGAGGCCCTCCCACCTCACTTTCAGCATCCCTCTGACAACTGCACATGCCTTTTGGAGTCCCCTTCTATTTTAAACAGCCTTACTCTTAGAACTGCCTGAAAGTTTCAGGTGTTAAGTAAAAATAAACTATGGTCTGAAATAGAAGCCTTGGTGAGGTTTCTGTACGTTTAACAAAAAACACTTGATAAGAACAAAACAATTCCTAAAGAAATGCTCTTCTTTTATGGTGGATTTTTAGGCAAGCAAAGGGCTTTCTAGTATTCAATAAATTACACTATGACAGTGGCCACATAACCCAATACACACATAGAGTCAGCCTCTGTGCCGCTCCGTGTTAAGGGAACTGAAAGGAAAAGTTCAAATGCACGGTTCACATCAGGTGCGATGTTTAAGACAAGTTATTAGGAAGCCTCAATTTACCAGGGACAATCCAGTTTCAATCTCCTAGCCCATTCCCTTGGGTTTACACCTCTTCTGCTCCATCTACTCACACAGCTGGGGCTGGGCTCAGGCACTTCCTGCCCTGGGCCAGGTCTCGAATTTGCTTGTTGTTCTGACAGTATTTCAGTTTCGGAACGGAAGGGGTCCAATCTGTACCCCATCTAAAGGTGAGAAGCTTCTCTCTTGAGATGTACTGACCTTTTTCAGCCACACGAATTTGGGTTTGTGCCCTCCAGTGAACAAAGGCTTCAGATCTGATTGTGTTCCTTAGACTGCTCTAAGCAGGAAGGGATGTTGTAATTGGCCGAAGCAATTCCCGTTCATGAATGCAGAAAATCTGGATTCTTAACATGACTTTCCAAACCAGTAAGCAAGGAATTTCTGATGCTTGCGGCATGCACATAGTACTTGAAAGACCAAAGCAAAAAGTGTGCCTGCCCTTCCTAGTCCTCTCTGAATATTTGCATTTATCCTAGATCCTCTGAGATATGGTGTTTGTCTCTTAACAATCTGACAGCTCCTAACGAAGCCTGTGGTTTTCTATCAATTGCCTTCTATTAATCAACTAAAAAGTTCAGCACATTTTAAAATATTTCCTCGACCTGCCCCAGAACTTCCATCTCTTCCCCCACCCTAGCATTGTCCTTGACTTTGAGCCTTCTTTATTCTCCTGCAGCTTCTGAACCCAGATAATCACTACCTCTAGGGGCTGGTGGACCCCTCTTGCTAAATCTTTTTATGTGTTCTTTTCCCCTTGCTCTCTAATCTCCCCAAATTGTCGCTTCAAGTTCCGTGAGACCTACAGTATGCTGGCTCACAGGTGGGGGAAAAATGAAACCCAGCTTAATCAGCTCCATCAGGCTCGGTTTTGTGAGGCTTCCAATTGCCTGTTACCAACCCCTGTGTGAAGCGGATTAACCCTTTCAGACTATCCTCACCACTCCTTGCCACTCTCCCGCCCTCCGCATCCCTCCCTTTCTGCCCCTCTCAGTAGCAGTGATCCTTGCAGAAAATCTTATTCTCTCTTCAGAAGTTCTTGGCTGTGTCTCTGTATCTCACCAATGAATTTTAAAGATGAGTTGAAAACATGTTTCTTCCTTTTAGCTTTTAGTTTATTTCTCCATCATTTTGTCTTTAAAGTATCTAAAAGACTTTGCCAGTGTAAAAATCATTATTGACAGCGGCTATATGATTATCTTACAGTCTGTGTTGAAAATAGACCATTTCAGTCTCCAGGGAGCCTCATTACAAAGAGCAAGTTATGGCAAGACAGAGAGAATACTGGTACACCTCCCTCACAAATCCCTGCTTGTTGAGGCCCCAGGGGGTATGATTCAAAGATCTGGTCATCAAAACAAATGCAGAAAAGAACTCCCCCACCCACAAAACAGTGCTGGGAAAGATGTGACGTCATGGAAAGCAATGTGTTAGCAGAAGCTCTCCATTTGAACTGCTTTGAGGATATACCCATTTAAGGAAAAAAAAAAAGAACACCTTTAGTTAAGTGGTAGACAGAAACTGAAATGAAAACAAAACCATCTTTTTTAATGGTAAACATACTGCTAGTCCCTGTACTCATTTTCAGGGCTGCCATAACAAAGCGCCACAGACTGAGTGCCTTAAACAACAGGAATGACTGTCTGAGCTCTGGAGGCTGCAAATCAGAAACCAGTGTGCTGGCGCTGCTGGCTCCTTCTGCCGCCCATGAGGGAAGGATCTGCTGTTCCAGGCCGCCCTCCCTGGCCTCTAGATGGCTGCGTTCTCTCCGTATTTCCTCATATTATCTATCCTCTCTGCATATTTCCATATCCAAATTTCCCCTTCCTACGAGAACATCAGTCTTACTAAATTTGGAACCACCCTAATCTCCTTATTGTAACTCAATTACCTCTGTAAAGGCCCCATCTCCAAATAAGGCTTCATTATGAGGTATGGAGGAGCTAAGATTTCAACCTATCATTTTTGAGGGGGACACAATTCAACCCCTAACTTTCCAAACCAATAAGCAAGGAATTTCCCCGTGTTTCTTATTTAGGCTGGCTACCTAATTTGCAGGGCCCAGAGTAACATGAAAATTTGGGGCTCTGGCTGGGGCAGGGAAATTGAGTCAATATCCATTTCGCACGGGCCCATGAACGATTGCAACGTCCAAGCCAGAAAGAGCTGGGAACACATTCAGTACCTGGACTGGGGGTAGGTGGTAGGTTCCCACTTGGTCCTCACTAAACACACAGAGCTGCTGCCACCCCAGCGGAGACAGTTGCTGCCTTGTTCTGCCCTTATATGCCACTGGTCATCCACCCCCAGACCCTGGGCCTCCAGTCCCCCAAACCCCAAGGCAACTTGGTTGCCACATGGGTAGAGGGTAAGAGTTTGAAAGGGGAGGCTGAAAATACACCCGGGGCGAAATGGGGAGGTAATAAGAGGTGGGACTGAGCTTGAGGTGTGGCTTAAAGCCCCTGGCTCTTGCTCCATTGTCCCAAGGGACTTCATGCCCAAAGCACAAATTCAAAGATAAAGCTGTTTAAGGATTCCAGTGCTCCAAACCACAGTGCATTAAACCCCAAGTTCAAGGCCCTACTGAGCATGGGTCCCTGTGAGACTGTGGGGGTCACATACCCATAAGGCCTGCCCTATTCTTATTTGTACAAGGCTAACACAATAGGAAAAAGACTGTAGAAAACTGCTTTTAGGGTAAAGCTGCTTGAAGGTAGAATATCTGCCTAGGTTTCCTTATCTGCACAAGGGGTTTAAAGTAAGTGCTGGTCTTTATCAGATCCTGATAATGATGACCTCAGTCCCTATGGCCACTTTATAAGTTTTAATAAAAGCAAAGCAAATCTTAACTTTGCACATGGATAATGTAAAATAGCCATAAAATAAGACAGTGGTTATAGTAAGATTATCACTTAGAATTTCCTGTTTATACTTCCATAATTGAAAAGGAAAGTTCTCAGACTCACTGAAAACAAAGATAGAACTGAGGGTTGCCAAGGGGGAGGGAGTATGAGGGCTAAGTGAAAAGGGTGAAGGGATTAATATGTACAAAGGGAATATAGTCAGTAATACTGTGATAACTATGTACAGTGCTAGATGGGTACTTGAAATATTGGGGGGACCACTTTGCAAAGCATATGCTCGACTATCCACTGTGCTGTACACCTGAAACTAATACAAACTACAATTTAAAAAAGAAAAAGAAAGAAAAAGAAAGTTCTCAAGAGCAGAATGCCAAAAACCCAAAACAGTAAAAAATTTTTATTAACGTATTTCTTTGGAACTGTTAGTAGCCTGGAAAGTATAATAAATTAAAGTCATATGGACACACATGAAAGCAGAAAACTCTTGCTCTTTTGTTTAGCTCTGTTTCATTAGAATCCAATGTATAGAAATTCTAAAAAAATTCCTCCTTTTTTTTGAGTGGCTTTATAAAATATCTTCCCCAAATGACTTAATATAGTGTTTACAAGGTGTTGTTTTGTTTGTTCCCTTTATGAACTGTAACGTTTCTTTTTACTTTGATCAATTAAAAAATTGTTCCTAGGTTTTTATTGGAACATCTCAAAGCCCTTTAAGGATAATTTCTAAAAGAAAATGGAGGCAAAGGTCTACAAATATCTCAAGTATATTACTTTGATAGATCCTATGAGGATTCCTAACACAGGGATGAGTTCAAAAGAGGCACAACAAAGGAATCTTTTTTTTTTTTCCCCCAGAAAATCTGCTCTAAATAAGCAAATTGTTAGGTCAGGGAAGGGGAGCTGAGGGGATAACTGAGCTCTCTGTGTGGCTCAACCTTTCTGGTCATTGGCTTGAAATCCCCATTGTGTGGTGTCAGTTACTGCGACAACCAACAATAGGAAAAGAGGTTATGAGCTTAATGAGAAAGAGTAAAAGGAACCGGAAAAACTGGAAGTCCATGCTGACTCTCAAAAGCTCGCAGGAAAGGAGCCAAAGAAGCTGAGGCAACTGCATGAAGTGGAAAAGATTCTGAGAGATGACCAACAGAGATGGGAGAAACAGAGGCAGGTGGTTGGAGTGATTTATGGCCAGGAAGGGCAGTTCAACTAGTATCTGATTAAGCAACTAGTACATGCTTAAATTCCAAATCTCCAGAGTTTAGAAATTACCTAGAAAAATAAAAAAATAACCAATCGCTTTGTACATTTCTGCCTTATTAAATATTCACTCCTACGTGCGGGAAGTATTGGTTTGGAAAAGGAGGCGTTGCAGAAAGTAAGAGGCTTGCCTCCTGTTCCTCTTGCCACAAAATCAAATCACTGGCTCCCATCAAGCAGTGGGATACAGAATGAACTACTGAATGGAGTCACAAGGCTATTCAGGGGATCAAATTCCCACTCTCAAGTTCCTGTGGGCTCAAGTTGTTTAACCCTCCTTGATTCGTAAAAGTATTAATATGGTACCTACGTGATTGGGTGAGGACTCAATGTGTTAATGTGTATAAAAGGGCACAGAGTAACCACTCCCCAAACGTGAGATAGATACTATTGGGAGCAGCTGAGAGGGACCTTTTAATCTTTGTATTGGGAATGGAAGCTATGAGGAAATGTCAGGGTCACCTCTTCTCCCCGTTGCTGCCTTCTGGTGGTGGTTCTCATCACCCTCCTTCGGAAACCTCTCCCAGGTGGCACCATGTCTTTCCTTCCTCGATGCAGGGGTGCACCACCCTGAACCTCTTCCTCACAGTCACTGTGTGATACCAGCAGATTCTCCATTGTCCTCCCCACTTCACACAAAGCCTTTAACTTGCACACAGATGACCCAACACTCTGTCCCAGTGTCTTCTCCACTGCAGGCTGTGGCCCACTTAATGGGTCATGAGATCGATTTAATGACAAACATTACAAAACAAAACAGGATGGAAGGGAGTAGAAAAGTAGTAGCACATCATATTAAGTAAGGATATTTTTTTGACAAAACACTGTTCAGACGTGCAAGTCTGTACTGCCCTGCATGCCTGGTTCCTCACCGTCCTCTGCTCCACTTTAGTCACCACTCCTACAGCCATACCTTGGATCTGGTCACCGCTGAGCCCAGATCCCCCTCCAAAGCTCATTTTCATGGTATTCAGTGTAATCCGCCCCTCCAATTCTGCCATTCCTCCCATCGCCTTTCACTAAATCTATTATTTTTTTATTTTCTTCCTCTTTTCCTCATATTTCTGAATCCAGACTTTTTGCTCCTCTGTATTCCTACTGGGGCTGACTTTTTAGCTTGGGTCATTAACGCCTTTCTTCATGGACAAGCGCTTCAACCTTCCAGATGGTCTCTTTGCTGCCCTTCAGAATTACCCTATTCAAGGCCCAAACTGACCATGGCATTCCTGAACTTAAAAGTGTGATCTGTTTCCCCTTTGTCCAAACTCACAAGGCCCTTCTCAGCAGTACCCAATTCACCCAATTAGAGTTTGTTTCCCCTTCAAGTATAGCGACGCTAACCAATCTCTTCATTCCTCATCTTTCACATGCTCCCAAATATGGACATGTCACAGCTTCTTGTCCTGCCATGACCCTACTCTGGGGGTGAATTCATCCTCAGGGCCTGATGGGGTAGCATCCCTGTATGCATGTCACTCGCCTACCGTGCCCCACCAGCCATGGGAAGGCCCCTGACTCAAGGGTAGAGCACAGGGACTGAAACCAGGTTGCTATGACCAGTGTGACCAGGTTCCTCTCCTAGGAAATTAAGGAACTCTTCCAAGGATGCTGTGAGAGCTACACATGAAAGACCCTGCAGGTTGAAGTAGAAGAAGCCAGTCCACAGAAAGAGAACCAAACAGGGACCACCAAGCAGCCCCGACAGAGAGAAAGTAGTAGCTTCATTCCAGCCGCTTGTTCTTGCTTCCTAGGAGGCCAAGTAGCACAGAAGAATCTGTCCTTGGGTCCCCTTGGGATCCTGGTACTCTTACATTCAACCCCGCATTTGTCTGAGTGACCTTCAGGGCCCACTTTCCTCCATCTAGAAGAGTCCAGACTAGAACTTTCAGCCCATTGAAGTACTGTTGCCCGATACATGATTCTGTACCTTTGCACGTACTCTCTGCTTTCCTGGGAATGTTCTCACTCCCTTTTCCCATGTGGCACCTACTTACTTATCTTTCAGGAAAACAAATGCCCTATTGTAAGTCCTCAGCCTCTCAGGCCAGTCCCTCCCCTGCATCTCTTTCCCCAGCCCCTCAGGCCAGTCCCTCCTCCACATTACTTTTGCACTCTGTTCATTCCTTGTTATCATAACACCTAGTGTACTGTTTTGAAATTGTGTCTCAGAATCTGGATATGGATGCTCAGCTTCTTGGGAACAGTATCCTGTGCTACTCATGTGTTTGTATCCCCAGTCTGCAGGTGAGTGGCAGATTCTTCTGGTTCCCAACCCTCACTGCCAACCCTGGAGGTCACTCATCTGGCACAGTTCTCATTTACTCCCACTGACGTTTTGTGTCTCCTGGCCTGACAGAGCTCAGTGCCGTCTAGAGCACCAGGAAATTAGTGCCCCAGAGGGGCCCTCCATCAATGATGGGTGGGGGTGGTGGATGAATATCTGTGCTTCCTGCCCCTCAGTGGGTCCCTCAGAAAAACATTTGTGAAATTGAACCCCAGCTGTCTCCTGGCCAAGATGGAGGCGTAGGTAGATACGCTTTGCCTACTCACACAACCAAATGAAGGACAACAAATTAAAGACAAAAAATAACCAGAACTGCCAGAAAATTGAACTGTACGGAAGTCTGACAACCAAGGAGTTCAAGAAGAAACATTCATCCAGACTGGTAGGAGGGGCGGAGATGGGCAGCCGGGGCAGAGAGGACGTGGGGTATGGCAGCAATTGGAGGACCAGGAGAAGCGGCAGCTGGTAGACTGGGCGATCCCACACTTGCATGCAGATAAACCGGAGGAACAAAAGGGGACTTGAGACAGACCACACAATCCAAGGTTCTAGCATGGGAAAAGAAAGCCTCAAAACCTTTGGTTGTAAAAATCTATAGGGGTTGCGGCAGTAGCAGAAACTCCTAGCCTCACAGGAGAGTTTGTTAGAGACCCACAGTGTCCTAAAATGTACACAAACCCACCCACCAAGAAATCAGCACCAGAAGGCCCCAATTTGCTTGTGGGTAACAGGGGAAGTGACTGAAAGCTGGCCGAGAGCCCAGCAAGTGGCATTGTTCCCCATCGGACTCCTTTCCCACCTTTCAGTGATGTGAGTTGCCCAGCCCTGGTGAGTACTTAAGGTTCAGCCTCTTACAACATAACAGGTGTGCTAAGACAAAGAAATATGGCCCAAATGTAACAACAGATCAAAACTCCAAACAAAGAACTAAGTGACCAGGAGATAGCCAACCTATCACAGGTAAAGTTCAAAACACTGGTAATCAGGATCTCACAGAAATGATTGAGAACAGTCGCAAAATAAAGGAAGAAGTGAAGGCTATACAAAGCGAACTAAAGAAAAATATACAGGGAAGAATCAATGAAGGGAAGGAAACCATGACTCAAATCAACAATTTGAAGCTGAAGAAAGAAATGAACATTCGACCAGAAGGAAGAAATAAGAATTTTTAAAAAATGAGGAGAGGGTGAGGAAGCCCCAGGACAACTTTAAACGTTCCAACATCTGAATCATAGGGGTGTCAGAAGGAGAAGAGGAAGAGCGAGACATTGAAAACTTATTTGAACAAACAATGATGGAGAACTTCCCCAATCTGGCAAAGGAAATGGACTTCCAGGAAGCTCAGGGAGTCCCAAAGAAGTTGGACTCAAGGAAGCACACACCAAGGCACATCATCATTGCATGGCCCAAGATCAAAGAGAAGGAGAGAATCCTAAAAGCAGCAAGAGAAAAGGAGGCAGTTACCTACAAAGGAGTTCCCATAAGACTGTCAGCTGATTTCTCAAAAGAAACTTTGCAGTCAAGAAGGGGCTGGAAAGATGTATTTAAAGTCATGAAAGGCAAGGACCAACATCCAAGATTACTCTATCTGGCAAAGTTATCATTTAGAATGGAAGGGTAGATGAAGTGCTTCCCAGATAAGGTCAACTTTAAAGAGTTCATCATCACCAAGCCCTTATTATAGGAAATGTTAAAGGGACTTCTCCAAGAAAAAGAAGAAGATCAAAACTATGAAGAGTAAAATGACAACAAACTCACATCTATGAACAACTGAACCTAAAAACAAAAACAAACTAAGCAAACAACTAACACAGGAACAAAATCACAGAAATTGAGATCACATGGAGGATTATCAGCAGGGAAGCAGAGGGGGAGAAAGGGAGAAAAGGTACAGGGAACAAGAAGCATAAATGGTAGGTACAAAATAGACAAGAAGGTTTAAGAATAGTATAGGAAATGGAGAAGCCAAAGAGCTTATGTGTACGACCCATGGACTTGAACTAAGGGAGGAGAATGCTGGTGGGAGGAGTGGTGCAGGGCAGAGGGAAATAAAGGGGAGGGAAAAAATGGGGCAATTGTAATAGTTTAATCAATAAAATATACTTTAAAAAAAGAAAAAAAGAAATTGAACCTCAGTTGCCTGTAATGGCTTTCTTCTATCTCTTCCCTGTCTCATTTCCTCATTCCTTTACCATGCTTTCTAGAATCACCTCCCAAATAAAGTATTTGTATCCAAAAAAATACATGTCTCAGAGATTGCTTTGGGTGAACCTAAACCAAGATGGAGAAAAAGCACATAATGCCTGGTCGACAGTGAATGAACAACTGAGGGCTCCAGCCCCTTGCCCCTCTTCCTGTTGGCACAGGATGTCAAGAGACACCCCCACTCTCTCCACCCAGCTCACACTCTTCTATCCGGATAAGACCTCATGGTCAAGCACTTGGACCTCATGCTCATCAGCTCTTCGTTTCCCTGATCACTGGTCATTCAGAAGATCCTACCCTGACCATCCCCAACAACTGATACAGCCATGGGTTCCCTCCATTCGTGTCTCTGGGAAGCTGAATGCTACTGAGGAAACTCTCCTATGTTGTTTGGGGCCATTTCACATATATAATTTTCAGCCCTCCATGTTGCATCGAAATCCTTTTACTTGCCTCTCTCCCTCAATTCATTTCCTTTACAACCTCCACAGAAACTATGCCCACATTTCCCCAGGATTCCCCACTTCCTTCTTCATTTTTTCACTGCTTTCCCAGTATCTGGAGTGCTTGAGCAAGAGAAGTTACCCAGTTTTAGCACTTGTTAGAAGAAAGGATCTGATTCCAAAACCACAATGAGGACCCTTGGTCTGCGAATTAGAGATAAGAAGAGAGACTGCAGACATGCCAATATTGTGCTGTGCTCAGGGCAGTAAATAATTGTGACGGGTTGTCAACCTGACAAAATTGTCTTGACTGGCCTGGGAAAGAGGGCACTATGGTGATACTGAAACAAAAGAGCAACACATATTATCATTGAGTTCATCTTTATCTGTGAGGAAACTGAGAGGTTAAGTAACTTGCCTGAGGCCACACAGCTGGTAATCAGTAGAGCCAGGATTTGAATCAGGAAGTCTCGCTCCCAGAGCCCATGAAGTTAACTGCTATATGACACTGCGTCTACTGATTTTTGAATACAAAATAATTGATAAACGATTGAAAAGTCAGCACAATACCATCAATTATCTGTCTCCCAAGGCTGGGCTGTTAATAATACATATCAGAACAATAAATAATACATATCAAACAATTCAGATAAAAATACTATGTGTATAATCTACCTTGCATTATTACATATCATGCATTAGTGGATATGAAACTGAAATAGGTGCATATTTTTTCTTGGTTATTCTGTGGATGCTAGTCATAGCTAAAAGCTAGTCAGTGTGGTACATTGAACACAGTGGTAAACTGAGGCACCCCAAAACACAGCTATACCTCAGCTTCCACATCTGAAATATGGAAGGCTAGAGTAGGCAAGTGTCAGGTCCCTTCCACTGCTAAGATTTTGTTTTTCCATCTTTGTATAGACAGGAAAAATATGATTTCAAACCTGTCTAGATTATACTTGAAATTTCACTGATGTGGGTGATTGGAGCCAAGGAGGGGAGCCTTTTTGAGGATTGGTACACATTCAATGCCACATAACCTCTGTGCTCTTTAGAACCTCAGTAGCAACATTTCCATGTCTGAAGAATCCCTGTGCCAACTATGTTAAATGCTTCAAATATGCAAACTCTCACCTGGAGTGTACAGAAGGTAACAGATGGTTCTGGATTCAGAGCATACTTGAGTAAGCACCGATTAGATCTACCTCAGTTCTCAGACTTCCGGTCAAGATGGAGGCATAGGTATATACACTTTGCCTCCTTGAAGGACAACGACAAATTTGAAAACAAAAAACAACGAGAACTGCTAGAAAATCAAACTGTATGGAAGTCCGGCAACCAAGGAGTTCAAGAAACATTCATCCCGACTGGTAGGAGGTACAGAGAGAGAGGTGGGAAGCCGGGACAGAGGTGATGCTGCAAGGCGGCAGCTGGAGGCCCCGGCTGGTGAGATGGCAGCTGGTGATCCCTCGTTTGCATTAGGTTAAGCTGGGAGGACCAACAGGGAAGTGAGACAGGCTGCGTAACCCAGGGCTCTAGTGTGGGAAAAGAAAGCCTCAAAACCTGTAGCTATAAAAATCTGTGGGGTTGTGGCAGCAGGAGAAACTCCCAGTCTCACAGGAGAGATTGTTGGAGGAGCCCTCTGGGTCCTCGAATGTGCCCAAACCCACCCACCCAGGAACCAGCACTAAAAGGCCCAATCTGCTTGTGGGTAGTGGGGAAAGTGACAGAAAGCCTCCAAGAGCTGGCCAAGCAGCGTTGTTCCCTCTCAGACCCCACCCCCACATACAGAGCCACAAAGCAACATGTGGGTCATCCTGCCCTGGCAAATACCTGAGGCTCCACCCCTCACAACATAACTGACGTGCCAGAGACAAAAAAAATATGGCCCCAATGAAAGAATAGATCAAACCTCCAAAAATAGAGCTAAGCGATAAACAGCCAACTTATCAGATGCAGAGTTCAAAACACTGGTAGTCTGGAATCCATGCTCATAGAAATGGTTGAGTATGGTTGCAAAATAGAGGAAAAAGTGAAGGCTATGCAAAGAGGAATAAAGATAAGCACAAAGGGAACCAATAGTGAAGGGAAGGAAACAGGGACTCAAATCAATGATATGCAGTAGAAGGAAGAAATAAACATTCAACCAGAACAGAATGAAGAAAAAGAATTCAAAAAAATGAGGGGTGGCTTAGGAACCTCTGGGACAACTTTACATATTCCAACATCTGAATCATAAGGGTGCCAGAAGGAGAAGAGGAAGAGCAAGAAATTGAAAACTTATTTGAAAAAATAATGATGGAGAACTTCCCCAATCTGGCAAAGGAAATGGACTTCCAGGAAGTCCAGGAAGCTCAGAGAGTCCCAAAGAAGTTGGGCCCAAGGAAGCACACACCAAGGCACATCATCATTACATGACCCAAGATCAAAGAGAAGGAGAGAATCCTAAAAGCAGCAAGAGAAAAGGAGGCAGTTACCTACAAAGGAGTTCCCATAAGACTGTCAGCTGATTTCTCAAAAGAAACTTTGCAGTCAAGAAGGGGCTGGAAAGATGTATTTAAAGTCATGAAAGGCAAGGACCAACATCCGAGATTGCTCTATCTGGCAAAGCTATCATTTAGAATGGAAGGGCAGATGAAGTGCTTCCCAGATAAGGTCAAGTTTAATGAGTTCATCATCACCAAGCCGTTATTACATGAAATGTTAAAGGGACTTATCTAAGAAAAAGAAGATCAAAACTATGAACACTACAATGACAACAAACTCACAACTATCAACAACTGAACCTAAAAACAAAAACAAACTAAGCAAACAACTAGAACAGGAGCAGAATCACAGAAATGGAGATCACATGGAGGATTATCAGCGGGGAAACAGAGGGGGAGAAAGGGAGAAAAGGTACAGGGAATAAGAAGCATAAATGGTAGGTACAAAATAGACGGGAAAGTTTAAGAATAGTATAGGAAATGGAGAAGCCAAAGAACTTATGTGTATGACCCATGGACATGAACTAAAGGGAGGGGGGATGCTGGTGGGAGGAGCGGTGCAGGGTTGAGGGGAATAAAGGGGAAAAAGAAAAAAAGAAAAAAGGAGAAAAAAGAAAGAAAAAGAAAGAGAGAGAAGAAAGAACTATCTCAGGTCAGGATTCGGGTCTGCTACATACAGACGGGATTAGCCCATCGGTGTTAACCCTGCTCAGAGGATCACCAGCGCATTCTCTCTGTGGGGCTCAGTTCCAGCTTCTGTTCTTGGGTGGCTGCTGCCCCGTTCTAGATACTTAGTGCTCAGGCAAAGCCCGCATTATAAAATGGGAAGGAATAAGCACTCCACACTAAACTCTAGTGGAGATGGATCACTCCACGGGGGCAGATGTGCATTTACAGGAGCATTTCTTCACTGAAACGATCAAGGAGGTAAGAGGCTCTGATCTTTGGCCACTTTAGAATTACTCAACCAGTCCCTGATAAAGCCTCCTGAGAGTGCTAGAGAATATAGTTTAGAAAAAATACCTCAAAAATGTATACATAATATGTTGAAAGGGGAAAAATGAACAGACATTGATGACACCCTGTTTTACTCCCTCTCCAAACTTATCCCCAAAGGCAGAGGGGATGGAGGCTGCCAAGGCTCCTCCTGGTTGGTTGAGCTTCCCCCCGCCTCCCTTCACAAAGGAGCTCCCACTTTGGGATGTTGTCTGCTCTGCTTCAGAGACAGCATGTGAAGTTAATTCATTACTGTGGGCCCCTGCGAGTCAAACTCTCACATCTCTTCACACATCTTATGTATAGTATGTGCTCAACAAATGTTTGAATTTGTTCCCTGGGCGTGCACATATAATGTTGCAAGGGTAGGGGGTTACTCTGAAAAAAACTGTTGCTCACTGGGGTGCCAGGTGCCTTACAAAGGGTCTCACTTCATTCTTAGTGGTCCAATGGATATCACAGACCCCATTTTTCTTACCGAGAGAAACTGAGAGGCAAATAAGGTAACTTGCTCCAGTTCACACAACTCATCAGGGCCCCAGGAGCGCCTCTCCCCCATCTGGTCTGAGGGGCGTTAATAGAGAAGATTAAGTTTTCTTTCCTGAAAAGGGCTGAGAGGAGAGGCCCGCTTGGGGCCCACTCCACAGGTGGCGGCGCACATCCAGAGCACTTTGGGAGACGACGAAATGGAACATCCTTTTTGCCATCATTTATCAGAGAGATGCTCCCTCCAAACACACAATTCTACGGAGCTGACGTTTTGAAAGGTCTCCTAAGCTCCTAGTTTGTGCGCTGCCAGAGTTGAGTCTAGTGGCCTGCAAGCCCAGGCCCCGCCCCTCCTCACTCCCGGGGCAGAAACCTGGAGGATGCAGGGCCGAGGGACGGGGTGCAGGGCTCGGAGAAAGGTGCAGGGCTTTCTCAGGGCTGCAGGGATGAGGCCACCATCCAAACGCGGCCGTCCTAACTGCCATCGCTCGCCCCGCCAGCTTCCCCCTTTCTCCACTCCCTTGACCACCCAAGCCCCGACGTGCCAACCTGGTCCCTCCGGCCGGGGGACACTCACCCTGCCACTCGGTGACCCTCTCGGAAGTAAGAGCTGCCGCTTTGCCCTCGGCACATCCCAGCGGCGCCCCCAGCAACAGCAGCAGCAGCGACAGCAGCAGTAACATCGCTGTAACCACTGGGCTCGCGGGCGCCCAGCCCTGCGGCACAGTAGGCGGAAACTCAGCGCCCTCTGCGCTCCACCCTTCCCGAGGGTCTAACCACCCCGGCGCCTCGGATACTCAATCCGTCACCCCTGTTGCCACTGTTGGCGGACACTCCGGACTCCGCGCTGAGAGACTGAAAGCCGCGCTGGTTTTCACCGCCCTACTCCCTCAGGTTTAGAGAAGGAGGAGGAGGGGGTGGACCATCTGCCCATCCCAGAAATTCCTGCCTCTGGGGTGGAGATAGGGGAGGGGTGAGGCTGCCCGGTGCACGCTCCTCCTGCTCCCAGTCTTGGGGGTGAATGAGTTGAGAATCTCTGGGACAGGAAGTCTGACATCCGGGTTTGCAAACCACCCGGATTCTGGTAAATTGCGAGTTTGGCAGCAGCCAGAGTGGAGTAAACCAAGCTGCTCTGCGGATCCGGCCCTTTAGGAGGGACACCCCTCCTCTGGAATGTGGACAAGTGGAGATCCCTGGGGAGCAGTGCACCCAGGTCTCCACCTTCCCCACTGCAGAGTGCCCCAAGGCTCTTCCACTCGTGAGTTCCTTTCCGTTTTAAAAATAAACTACCCCTTCCATTTCATTGGATCCCTCAACCCAGCAAAATAGCCAGGTTATCTGAGTTTACAGCTCTTATCCTGTAATCCCATTTTATAGCTAAGAAAACTCATCCAGAAAGACAAAGTGATTTGCTCTATGTTACTCCTTAATCTAGCAAAAGTTGCTCCTTAAACTTGTCAGTAGGAAAATCCTGACTAGAATGTAGTCCTTCTAACTGTAGTCTTTCAGATAACCAGCAGAACACTAAAAACACTCGATATTCATGAGACCTTTCCTAACAGGACCTTGACGTTAGTGACTGAAACATAAGAAGAAAGAAAGCAAAAGGGAGCTTTAAAAAAGAAGGGAAGATGGTGGGATCTTGGAGAACCTTGCCTTTCTCAGCTGCCTATTGGCCAATATTTTTGAGTAACGCTGTCTGCTATAGACCGAATTATGCACCCCTCCCCCCAATTCATATGTTAAAGCTCTAACCCCTGGGTGTGATCGTCTCTGCAGATCAGGCTTTTTAAATTAAAGTTAAATAAGATTGCAAGGGTGGGGTCCTAGATAGGACTGGTGGCCTTTCTAGAAAGAAGAGAAAGAACAATCTTTCCACCTACAGGCACCATGAAAAGGCCATATGAGGACACAGAGAGAAAGTGGCCATCTGCAACCCCGAAAGGGGGACCCTTGACAAGAACCTTGATCTTGGACATTCCAGCCTCCAGAACTGTGACAAATAAGTTTCTGTTGTTTAAATCACCCACCCTATGATATTTTGTTATGGCAGCCCTAGCAGACTAATAATCTGCCTTAGCCTGGTTCCCTGGAAAGCAGAATCTGGGGTGAGACCCCTAGGAAGGTGTGCGATTGGAGATCAGTGTGAAACAGGGAAGAAGGGAAAGTCTCTACTGTTGCCACTACAATAGCACCATGTGCTCAGACCTGCAATAGCCTCAGAAAACCTCAACACTGCCCTGGAGAGGAAAGACAAAAACATCTGTAGGCTCACTGTCCCTGCTGGTTAAGGGGGCCCTAGGGTTATTAATTCCTCTGCACATTTCCACGGCAATGATAAGCTTCAAGCATGGTCTCATACTTTAGCATTTGAGAAGCCCGGGGACAGCAACAGGTGCATGGGGTGGCCAGAGGTGACGAGCTGTCGGGTTGTTCCAGAGGGAACCTGGGGGAAGCCTGTGCAGGGCTGGCTGCCACTAAGAGGTGGGGCTGAGAGGACGTGCAAAATTCCAGTGTGTGTCCCCTGTCAATAGCATTTCATTATAGGTACAAGTCAGCATCCCTGCCTGAAAACATGCAGAAAGAGGATACATTCAGTATACCAAACTATATAGACTTCAATCACGACGCATTTATCAATCTCTCCTATGGCTTCAGAACTACATTGTACACTATGGGAATATCCCCACAGTAGATAATTTAGCTTTGTCCGAGTGGGTTGGCATTGACTGCAGCATCCAGGTGCAATCCATGTGGCATATTTAGGTAATAAAGCACAAGACTGATGTTCAGCTTTGGGGAGGTGCAGGGTAGTGAGCCAAAAGGAGGGAGGCAGGAAGAGCTAGAGTGATTGCACAGGGGTTAGAGATGCTCAGATAGGGTGGAGG
Source organism: Mormoops blainvillei (assembly GCA_004026545.1). NCBI lineage: Eukaryota > Metazoa > Chordata > Mammalia > Chiroptera > Mormoopidae > Mormoops > Mormoops blainvillei. Next base: position 24,326 of record PVJD01008635.1, read on the forward strand.
GGGGTATTGGGTAGGTGTTGCAGGAAAAAACACAAAGGTTGGAGTGAGAAATGCTTGTATGGGAGACAGCGAGTAGGCAAGCCTGGCTGGAGCAAAGGGTGGCAATGGAGCACCCTGGCGAACGAGGGCAGCCATGGGACACTGGGCTGCCTCCCGCTGGCTGGGGATTTGGCTCAGACAGTTACCTGTTATGGGCTTCGGTTTTATCCTCTAAGTAATGGCGCGGGGGAAGCCTTTCCTGATCCATAGAAGATAACATTCCATAGTAGCAGTGCTATGACTATGAGGAGGATCAAGAGGGGAAATGAGCCATATTTTACCTCCAGAGCAATTAGTGTGATGAACAAAGGTGATGAGCTTCCTGGCCTATTCACATTACATTTCCTATATGAGAAGACTCAGAAAAGAGCTAATCTCCATGTCTTGCGGAAGTATTGCAGCTCTGAGGTGGAAATCTGTGGCAGAGAGCCTTGCAGCCTCCAGGAAAATGACCCTTCCTCATAACCCAACCGTGTGTGCGTTTCGGATTTACGAAGCAGGGGAACATAATGATTAAAAGAGGCTCTCTGCCACCCCCAGCAGGTGGATTCGCCTCCCTTAGCTTCAGTTTCCTCCTCTGAAAAATGCAGATCGTGGTATTTGCTTCAGAGTGTTGCTGTATTAAATAAGTATGTGCAGTGCTTGCCATGGAGTCCAGCATACCTTCAGCGTTCATTCATGGCAGCTGTGAGTGTGGGAGAGAGCAGCAAAGAGAAGAGCAAAAGAGAGCTCAGAATCACGCGCTGCAGAGCACTGTCCCGCTGTAAGGTCTCCTGACCCCAGCTGGCAACGGGCCACAAGGGCTCTGTGCCTGCAGGTCTTTGTGCACCCTTCCGTCACTCAATTTGTCATTTTGAACTGGAATTTGTTATTTGATTATACCTCTTGCTTGAGTGTGAGTTACTGGAGAAACCAAATACATTTTCCTGCTCTTTAAATCCCCAGGGAAGCACAGTTCACAGTCCCTGGCACTCAGTAAGTCCTCAAAAAGTCTCTGCTGAATAAATAAAGGAATGAAGAAAGGAAAGAATGAGGTTAAAAGGAATATACTATTTGTAGTCATTTGAAACTCAAGAAAAGTATTAGAAATCTGAATTATGTTGAAGGAAAACACTGAAGAAATTTCAGGGATTTAAAACTCAACGTATGGGTTATGGTGAGGGTCAAATCAACAAATACAGTCATACCTCAGTACTCGTCGGCTCCAGAACTCATCAAACCCTGTATTGGTCACATTTGGATGAGAAAAAATATTTCAGCACTTAGCAGTTGCTTGGGACTCATCACACTTGCTGGAGCTTGTACGAGCCACGACGCTGCCCCACAAGAGAAAATGCTCCATCGCTCGTTACTTGCTTGGTACTCATCGGTTTCAGCACTCGTCAGGAGCTCTGGAACGAATTAATGATGAGTACTGAGGTACCACTGTATTTTTTTGTGTGTGTGCACACTGTAGAAATCGGGGTCTCAGCAAGAAAGGGTGAGACCCTGATTTATTGTGAAGATTTAATGAAACAAGCTGTTTTCAAAGGTATGGGCAAAGTGAAGAGAACCAAGACAGGAAGGTGAAGACCTAGTTTCTAGCAAATGCAGGAAACTGTCATTACTACAGCTGGGTCTGAAGGAGCAAGGGCAGAACGGTTAAAGCAGCCTCATGACAGCTGTCCCTAGGGGACAACGAACATCTATCTAGCCGGACAAGAGAACAGAAACTACTGCCAAACTGAAGCCTGTCATGGAGGAAACTGAGAGAATAAATAGCTTGCCCTGAATTCTCCTGCCCCCTCATCTCTCTCTATAGCTGACCCCAGCCAGAAGTTAGTGGGCAAGGAGTCCGCAGAAGTCAGCTCCCAGAGCACACAACAGGGTGGAGAACTACAGAGTGTGAGTCTGGAGAGACAAGCAGAGAATATCCAGCCTCCTGTCAGTCTTCATACTAACTGGAGGATACAACAAAGAACAGGGCATAATGAATCCTTGCCCAAGGTCACAGATTCTAGAGTCTAGGCAAGGGTGTCCAACCCATGGCCCATGGGCCATATGCAGTTTAGGATGGCTATGGCTTAACACAAAATTGTAAATTTACTTGAAACACTATGTTTTTTTTCTTTGTGATTATGTGTCTCAGTGTATTTAATGTGTGGCCCAAGACAACTCTTCCTCCAATGTGGCCCAGACACTCCAAAAGGTTGGACGTCCCTGGTCTAGGGAAAGAAGTGAAAAGGTAATCAAATAATTATAACAGACTATAACGTGTGTCATGATATGAGGATGTATCTGAAACATGACAAGTACTTAGAAGGGCCATTTATCAAGGCTTGTGGCTCAGAGAAGGTTACCAAGAAAAAGTGGCATCCAAACTGACATCATGAGTACTTAGCTGACTTCAAAAGATACAGTTAAGAAAATGAGAAAGAAAACCTGCCAACTGGGACAAAGTATTTGCAAATCATATATCTGATAAAGAACTTGTATCTATAATATATAAAGACATCTCGGACTCAATAATAAGAAAACTAACAACCCAAATAACAAATGGGAGAAAGATCTGAACAGACACTTTACTAAAAGAGATATACAGATGGGAAATAAACACACGAAATGATTTTCAAGACCACTAGGTTTTGGGGAAATGTAGATTTAAACTACAATGATATACCACTATACGCCTATTATAATGGTTAAAATGCAAAAGGCTGACCATACTAAATGTCAGCAAGGATGAAGAATGAGGAGAAACTGGAACACTGCTAATTGGAACATAAAACAGAACGACCACTTTGGAAAACAATTTGGCAGTCTTTCAAAAGGTTAAAAAAATATGTAACTCCTTCGTTTCCTAGAACCACAATAACAAAGTACCACAATTGTGTAGCTTAAAACAACAGAAATTTACTCTCTCACAATTTTGTAGGCTAGAAGTCCGAAATCAAGGGGTCAGCATGACTTGTTCCTTCTTGAGGCTTCAAGGGAGAGTCAGTTCAATGCCTCTCTCCTAGTTTCTGGTGGCTGCTGGCAAACCTTACCATTACTTAGCTCACAGCCACATCACCACAGTCCCTGTATCCCTTGTCATGTGGCCCTCATCCCTGTCTACCTCTCTGTTTCCACATGGCCTTATTATAAGGACATCAATCATTGGATTTAGGACCTCCTCTAACCCAGTATGATCTCGTTGTAATTAATTATATCTGAAAAGGTCCTATTTCCAAATAAATCACATTCTGAGGTTCTGGGTGAATATGAATTTGTAGGGACACTAGTCAATCCAGTACAAGGACTGTATGATCCAGCCATTCCACTCCTAGGTATTTACCCAAGAAAAATGCAAGCATAGTCCATACAAGATTTGTACATGAATGTTCATAAGCACTTTATTTGTAACAGCCCGAACTGAAAACAACTCAGATGCCTGTCAAGGGATGGATGGATAGATTTAGGTATATCCAAGCAACGGAATACCACTCAGTAATAAAAAGCAATGCATTATCACTGCATGTACACAACAATATGGCTGCATCTCGAAATAATGCTGAGTGAAAGAAGTCAGACAAAAAAAAAGACTATATAATTTATGATTCACTTGTATAAAATTCTGGAAAATATAAACTAATCTATGGTGACAAAAGTAGGTTAGTGGTTGCCTTTAACAGGAATGAAAATGGGGATAGTTGGAGGAAGGAGACTTGGCTTAGCTAAGAGGTAATGGACATATATTCTAGATAGAGGAAACAAGCCAAGATTGAACATAAGTACTTGAGACACTCTTGTAGCAGAGAGATTTTGTATTGAGGTAGGCAATTCTGGGACACTGAAGCTAAATGGAAACCTGGGGGTAAGTCCAAAATCATGTTAAAAGCCTTTGTACTACAGCTAAGAGGAAGCCAGTAAGGCTTCCAGACCAGACTTATAGGGTACATTTTTGAGAGAACATTCCTGCTGTCGAATGGGGAATGGATTGGAGGGGAACAATGCATAAGGGCTAGGAGGCAGCTGCAGGAGTCTTGATAAAGGATTGGACCTTATCTAGGCTGGAAAGGAGACAGTGGGAGATTGGGAGAAATGAATACATATTGCAAGATGTTTAAGAGGACGTATCATCAGGACATAGTGTTTGACTGAGTGTGTTGAGGAGAAAAAGAAGAGTAGTCCAGAATGATGTCCCATTTCTGGCACAGCCAATCTAGTGGCTTTATCTAATGAGAAACAAGTTTGGGGAAGGAGTAGGATTTCAGTTTGCCATGTGTGTAGAAGCTTGTAGGGCATCCAGGTGGAAATGTCCAGGTGGCCGTTGCATATATGCTATAAATGGTAGGAACAGGATTGGAGTACAGATTTGGAGTTTATGTGTGGTTGATAATTAAAGCCATGGGAGTAGATGTGATTGTTGTAGTTGAGAGAGAAGGGAAGAGGTCTGAAAAGAATTAAATAGACAAGTAGGGGTATGCAGAGAGGAATCTGAGGCCAGACTCACAGTTTCAGATCCTGGTTTTGTCACCCATTAGTAGCGGGACTTCGGTGAGTTGCATGACCTCCATCTACCTTAGTTGCCTCATCTGCACAAATGTGATAATAACAGTGCAATTTCATTGGTTGTTGTGGAGATAAAATGAGTTAATAGCTGAAAAGTATTTAGAGTAGTGACTGACATAGTAAATGCTCAGCAAAGGTAATTTTTATTATTAACTGTTATTCCTTAAAACAAATAAAGATATTTTCATGGTAAAGAATGAATATTGATTTGGTTTTTCTGCTGGGTGGAGAGAAAAGCCATATTCTTGTACCGTTTCTTTTTAGTAGCTGGCATTTACAAAGTGCTTGCTCTGTGCCAGGCTTTGCGCCCAGTGTAGCAGTTAAGAGGGTTGGGCTGCTTCGGTGGGAATCTGCTCTGTGACTGCACCTCACCCAGCCTTAGCCTTCTCTCTCTACAATGGAGTAGTGAGTGTCCACCTCGCCCTTCAGCATTATTTACAATAGCTAAGATATGGAAGCAACCCGAGTGCCCATCCATAGATGAGTGGATAAAAAAGCTGTGGTACATTTACGCAATGGAATATTGCTTGGCTGTTAAAAAGAATGAAATCTTTACCATTTGCGACAACATGGATGGACCTAGAGGGTATTCTGCTAAGTGAAGTAAGTCAGTCAGAGAAAGACAAATACCACATGATTTCTCTTATATGCAGAATCTAAAGAACAAAATAAACAAACAAACATAATTGAAACAGACTCATAGACATAGAGAACAGACAGATGGTTGCCAGGAGATCGGGGGACTGGCTTTAAAAGGTGAAGGGATTAAGAAGTACAAATTGGTAATCACAAAATGGTCGTGGGGATAGAAAGTCCAGTGTAGGGAATATTGTCAATAATATTGTAATAATTATGTGTGGTGCCATATGGGTACTGGAAATATTGGGGGGACTAGTTTGTAAAATATATGACTATCTAATGACTATGTTGTATACCTGAAACTAATACAAAATCATATTAAATGTTAACTGTAATTGAAAAATAAAATTAAAAAGAAAAGACTGTTCACATAATACATGGACCTGGCAATAACCTGGCAAATAACAAGTGTTCATAAAGTATAACTATGATTATTAAATATTTCCCACATCAGTTACTCCACAAGGTAGGTATTTAGAGTCATTATATACCAATAAGGACACTGAATTTAAGTGAGTTATTGTTAAAGCCCTACCCTGACTATACACATTAACTTCATGTAATGAGCTATCTCATTGAGAGGAAACTGTACCACAGATAAAAGAGAATATAGGTTTACCTAAGACATGAGTTTTCTAACCTATTTAATATGTATTTTTAGCAGCTTTCCCCAGCCATTAATTAAACACTCCTGGATGTGTTCAAAATAGTGCTTTATGTCATGATTTACAACGGTATTTTAACTAATAAAACCCACAGCGGCTGGAGTACTAAGGGGTGAAAACAAGTGAAAATTCACTGGGTCAAGGGCCAATTTCAGTAGTGAGTTAATGAACTCGTTTTTCACCTTAGTTCAGGCAGCAATTTATATCAATATAATTTCATTAATGACTTTCCCAGTGTGGTATTTAGCCAGAAAGAAAGTTCCACTCACTTGGAAGTTTCAGCTGAGCCTCTGTCTTGATTGCGCCTGCCGGGGTGCCTTAAGTCCGCCCTGTCAGAGCGCAGCCTAACCTCTGCGCGCTCACGCTCTCCGGTTGCTTCCCATGCGTAACCTTGCTGAAGAAGTTCAGGGGAGGCGGGCAAAGGGGTGTGCACTCATAAAAGAAAGAGGAGAGCCCTCTGCAGAGAATGTCTACCAGCCGCGCATGCTCCCTGAAACGTAGCCGGCCCAGTAATGCTTAAGTCTTACTGTGGACAGTCCCCTGGAGAACTTTTCAAAAACCAATACGCAGGCTCCCATCCCCAGAGGTTCTGATTCAGGTGGCAATCACCTGATTCTCTGGGGAGGGAGTCCACCATCACTATTTTTTTTAAGCTCCCAAGGTTATTGTAATGTGCAGTTAAGGTACAGAAATTCAGAGTCTGTGCTCAGAGTCCATGTTAGGTGCTGAATTAGATGAGGGTGGAGGTGATGTTTGGGATACAAAAAGAAGGTGAAATCGTCAACAAACCTCCCAGTTCGGGGAGAGGATGCTAATTTTAAAAGTAAAAGCGCCCATTGGCTGTGTCGTAAAATGACAACAGGAAGGAGAATCGAGCGGTGGGAAGCCGTAACAGGTATGGTGTGGCTGTCACGGGTTACTGCCTGACTCTCCAGGGGCTCCCATTTGGAAACCAGTGCTTTGCCTCCTCAGGCCTTGATTCTTTTAGGACTTACTCAGAAAGACTGGGGAGTGATCGATATTTATTTAACACCCATTAATCATTTTCTAGCAATTTAGATATTTTATTCCATTTAATATTCAGAAACTGTACAAGATAGTGTTTGTAATCACCAATGTTCCTTTTAAATAAAAACAAAACAAAGCAAAATGAAACAAATTGGGGGTGGCTGCATCTTTTGTTTTCTTTTTTAAAAATATTTTTTATTGATTATGCTATTACAGTTGTCCCTTTTTTTTTGCCCCTTTATTCCCGTCCACCCTGCAGCCCCCCTTCCACCAGCATTCCTCCACTTAGTTCATGTCCATGGGTCGTACATATAAGTTCTCTGGCTTCTCCCTTTCCTGTACTATTCTTAACCTCCCCCTGTCTATTTTGTACCTACCATTTATGCTTCTTATTCCCTGTACCTTTTCCCCATTCTCCCCCCACCCCCTCCCCACCGATAACCCTCCATGTGATCTCCATTTCTGTGATTCTGTTCCTGTTCTAGTTGTTTGCTTAGTTTGTTTTTGTTTTCTTAGGTTCAGTTGTTGATAGTTGTGAGTTTGTTTTCATTTTACTGTTCGAATTTTTGATCATCTTCTTTTTCTTAGACTAGTCCCTTTAACATTTCATGTAATAAGGGCTTGGTGATGATGAACTCTAACTTCACTTTATCTGGGAAGCACTTTATCTGCCCTTCCATTTTTAATGATAGCTTTGCCAGACAGAGTAATCTTGGATATAGTCCCTTGGCTTTCATGACTTTGAATTCTTCTTTCCAGCTCCTTCTTGGTTGTAAGGTTTCTTTTAAGAAGTCAGCTTATAGTCTTATGGGAACTCCTTTGTAGGTAACTGTCTCCTTTTCTCTTGCTGCTTTTAAGATTCTCTCCTTTTCTTTGATTTTGGGTCATGTAATGATGATGTGCCTCGGTGTGTGCTTCCTTGGGTCCAACTTCTTTGGGACTCTCTGAGCTTCCTGGACTTCCTGGAAGTCTGTTTCCTTTGTTGGATTGGGGAAGTTCTCCATTATTTTTTCAAATAAGGTTTCAACGTCTTGCTCTTCCTTTTCTCCTTCTGGCAGCCCTATGATTTGGATGTTGGAATGTTTAAAGTTGTCCCGGGGGTTCCTCAGCCTCTCCTAATTTTTTTGAATTCTTGTTTCTTCATTCTGTTCTGGCTGAATGTTTATTTCTTCCTTTTACTCTAAATTGTTGATCTGAGTCCTGGTTTCCTTCCCTTCAATGTGCATTCACTGTTAGTTCCCTGTGTATTTTTCTTTATTTCACTTTGCATAGCCTTCACTTTTTCCTCCATTTTGTGACCATCCTCAACCATTTCTGTGAGCATCCAGATTACCAGTGTTTTTAATTCTGCATCTATTAGGTTAGCTATCTCTTCATTGTTTAGTTTTGTTTTCAGAGCTTTGATCCATTCTTTCTTTTAGGATATATATATATATATATATATTTTTTTTTTTTTTTTGGTTTGGGTGTGCCTATTACATTTAAGGGATGGGGACTCAAGTATTTTCCAGGACGGGGCAACCCACATCACTGCCTTGTGGTGATGTATGTTGGGGAGGGGTCTGAGAGGGAACAATACTGCTTGCTTGGCTCTTGGCCGGCTTTCAGTCACTTTCCCCGCTACCCACAAGCAAATTGGGACCTTATGGTGCTGATTCTCTGATGGGTGGATTTGTGTACATTATAGGACCCTGTGTGTCTCTCAAATAAACTCTCCTGTGAGACTGGCAGTTTCTCCTGCCACCGCAACCCCTGCAGGTTTTTACTAGTAGAGGTTTTGAGGCTTTCTTTTCCCATGCCGGAACCCTGGGTTGCGCGGTCTCTCTCACCCCCAGTTGTTGCTCTCGGTTTTTCCACGTGCAAATGTGGGACCACCCGGCCCACCAGCCGCAACCTGCCCATGTGTCCTCTCTGCTTTGGCTGCCCGTCATCGTCCCTCCTACCAGTGTGGATGAATGTTTCTTCTTTAACTCCTTTGTTGTCAGACTTTCATACAGTTTGATTTTCTAGCAGTTCTGGTTATTTTTTGTTTAAAAATTTGTTGTTGTCCTTCTTTTGGTTGTGCGAGGAGACAAAGTCTATCTACCTATGTCTCCATCTTGGCCCGAGGTCTGCATTTTTTGATTTTCATCCAAAGACACCCTCCAAAAGTCCAGGCAGAGTCTATAGGTGTGTTCACATCTTAAAGGGGTGCATACACATGAAGGAGAGAAGGGGAGGGAGATAGATAGTAGGGTAGAACTGATGGGTTAAAAATCTTTCTTCCATTATTTCCTAGCTGAGTTACTTTGGTCAAAGTGCACAATCTTGTTGTTTCCTCTCTACATGTGAGGCAATAAAAGCCTACTTTGCAGGCTCAATGTAAGATGAGAAATAATGTGAGCCAAGTCCTAGCCACAGGCCGGGCCTCCGGAAGTGCAGTCATGGCCATTCTCAGGGAGGGAAGTGATCCCAACGGGTCAGGCACAGTGAGCTTCTGGTGTGTTCACACTTGTCTTACCACATGCAAGTTTTATTTGTAAGCCTATTCAAAATTCTAAGGTCAAGGCTGAAGAGATGTTACGGGGATTAGACAGGAGATAGTCATGAGGCTATAAAAAGAAACTTGTAGAGAAAGGTTTCCACCTACAATTTTTAGGTTAAACTGGTTAAATACTAGAGTTCAGTGTAGCTTTCTGAGAAGGTCTGCGAAGCTCAGTGTACAGAGCACTAAAAAATGGGCAAACCTGTTTTATTTTTAAAATATATTTTATTGATTATGCTATTACGATTGTCCCATTTTTTTCTCCCCTTTATTTCCCTCCACTCTGTACCTGCCCTCGCCCCGCCCTGAGCATTCCCCCACTTAGTTCATGTCCCCATGACCTAAGGGTTGTACACATTAGTTCCTTGGCTTCTCCCTTTCCTATGCTATTGTTAACCTCCCTTGTCTGTTTTGTACCTACCATTTATGCTTGCTAGTTCTTCCAGGAGTCATCCAAGGCATGCTGCTGAGTTTCTCCGTAGCTTAACTTTTTTCTAGGTTAAAACAGAAATCATGGTATTATTAAATGTCTAGATTTTGTAAAAGGTGAAGCTATGGATGACTAAATGACCAGGAGTCCATAAGTACAACTTAATTTTTTCTGCATTATGTTTATAAATAAATATATAGTTTTGTTCCTTGGTAATGGCTTTATTTATATTTTGTTACTACAAAAAAGCAATTTATTAATATAAAACCAAAAACCTCAGCCTTTTAAACTCAGATCGATAGGCTAAATAACATTTTTAATATATTCCTAGTGAATACAGTAAATCATAAAATTATAAAAGGCCTTTGTTGTAGCTTTATTGAGATAAAAGGATAAACAAGCAATTGCACAAATTTAAAATGTACAACTTGAAAAATTTTGACATGTCTATACATCCACGGAACAGTTATTATAATCAAGATAATGAACATATCCATCATCTCCACAAATTTCACAGGGTTCCTTAGCAGACCTTTCTCCTATCCTCCCAACCTAGACCGCAATCAACTATTGATCTGCTTTCTGTCACTGTAGATTAGTTTGCAATTCCCAGAATTTTATATAAATGAAACCATAAAGTGTATAGTCTTTTTTTTTAATCTTGCTTCTTTCACTCAGAATAATTATTCTGAAGTACAGTCATGTTGTTGCATGCATTAATAGTTCATTTTTTCGATTGCTGAGTAATATCTCATTGTATGGCTATTCCATAATCTGTTTGTTTACCTGTTGAGGGATATTTGAGTTGTAACCAGTTTTACGCTGTTATAAATAAAGTTGCTATGAATATTTATGTACAAATCCTTGTGTGACTATATCTTTTAATTTTTCTTGGGTAAACACCTATGAGCGAGCAACTGGGTGATATTATAGTTATGTGTTTAACTTTTTAAGAAACTACCGAAGTGTTTTCCAAAATGTCTGTACCATTTTACATTCCCACTGGTAGTGTGTGAGAGTTCTACTTCCACCACATCCTGTTTGGTTCTTGAAGTCCTAACCCCCAGTACTTGTGAATGTGACCTACTTTGGTACCAAGATCTTTCCAAATGATCAAGTTAAGGTAAGGTGATCCTGACTGGTGTCTTTATGAGAAGTGGACACTTGGACACAGGGTCAGACATGCACACAGAGGAGAACACCATGTGAAGACCAAGGCAGAGACTGGCGTGAGGCATCTACAAGCCAAGGAATGCCGGAGACACTGGCAAACCCCCAGATGCAGAGAGGGAGGCATGGAATGGTGATTTCCCTCATAGCCCCTAGAAGGATCCAACACTTATGACACTGATTTTGACAATTCTAACCTCCAAAGCTGTGAACCAATTAATTTCTGTTGTTTAAATCACCTAATTTGTAGGACTTTGTCGTGATAACCCTAGGAAGCTAATATACCTGCCAGTTCTTAGTATGGTCAGTCTTTTAAATTTTAGTCATTCTAAATACTATGGTAGTATTTCACTGTGTTTTAAATTTGCATTTCTCACACAGCGTGGTGACTATAGTTAATAAGTATATATTGTACACTTGAAATTTTCTAAGAGAGTATATCTTAAATGTTCTCACCAAACAAAAGAAGTAATAGTGTGAGGTGATATGTTAATTAACTTTATTGTGGTAATCATTTTACAATGTACATGTATATAAAATGTCATGGTTAACACTTAAATAGATACTTTATTCATTAATTTTACTTATATAAAGAAAAACAACTTGCATTTTGGTAATGATGAATGATATTGAAAATGTTTTCATGTGCTTATTTGATATCTATATATCATTTTTGATGGAATATCTATTTAAATCTTTTGCCCATTTAAAAAATTTTGATTATTTTCTTATGTACTGAGTTTTGAGAGGTCTTTATACATTGATTTCTATTAGAATGCCATTATGGTCAAAGAACATAGTTCATATGACGAGTTCTTTTAAATGTATTGAGTTTAGATTTTTTTGGGGGGTGTGGCTTAGAGTATTGTCTTTTTTGCTAAATATTTCATGTGTACTTAGACTATGTCTTCTGCTGTTGTTGGGTAATGTTCTAAAAGTGTTAATTAGGCAAGCTGGGACTATTGTAGGACTCACCTTTTCTCCTTTCTCTCAGGGATCACTGTCCTTTAATACCTGATGTCCAGTGTGTTAACAACCATTGTTTTGTGTATTTTGTTTATTTTTGTGTTACAGGTGGGAAGGCAAATCTGGTCCTTGTTACTCCATCTTTTTAGGAAGCAGAAATCTCATTCCTTTTTAAGAGATTTTTTTTTTAATATCTGCATTTGACTTCCAAACTGTCTTCAGATGAAGAAGAGCAGGAGGGAGAAAATCAAGACTAGCATAAGGAAATCTATAAATCTGTACTATAACATTTTTTAAAATGGCTCATGACAGCTTGGTTCCTCCCAAGGAGTGGTGTGTGTGTGTGTGCGTGCGCGTGCATGCGGTGTTAATATCTGAATACATTTCACACTCACCTGTAATATATTTCAGAACCAACAAATAAACTTAAAAAAAATAACCTGAGCAACTAAACTAGATGAAAAATCTTAGAAGCATGTTACTGAAGTCTCTGTGCTGAAATGACTTTGTTTTATTTAAAGAGAATACTTTAGACCCAAAGTCTTATATTATGAATGACTCTAAGAATAAAATATCAGGTTTTAATCCAATTTCGTTGAAATAATATCTGAAGGACAGGGACTGCATTAGACATTCACCCTGAGAAGCCTGCTGAGTGATCCCTGTACTCCAGCAGCTACCCCTGTCCAGGCCAGGCCGTGCCTGGGTCCTAAGCTTCCTACTCATCGTAGGAAGTGCAGGCAAAACACTAACAGTGTGGGAAAAACACAGACCAGGTCTTCCCTTTTCCTTCGTTTTTCTAGGCTCCATGAAGACCATTTGCCTTCCATTAGCACTGTCTTTCCTCAGGCCATACAGTAAAAAACAGCACAATTGTCTTGTGGTTTTCTGTTCTTTTTTTTATTGCATTTTATTGATAATACTATTACAGTTGCCCCAGTTTTTCCCCCTTGCCCCCCTCCGCCTAGCACCCACCAGTTCCGCAGGAAATCCCCCCACCATTGTTCATGTCCATGGGTCATGTATATAAGTTCTTTGGCTACTCCATTTCGTATACTGCATTTTACATCCCCATGGCTATTCTGTAACTACCAATTTGTACTTCTTAATCCCCTCACCTCTTTACCCATTCTCGCACCCCCCTGCATCTGGCAACCATCAACATGCTTTCCATGTGCATGATTCTGTCTCTGTTCTTCTTGTTTGGTTAGTTTTTTTTTTTTTTAGATTCAATTGTTGGTAGATATGTATTTGTTGCCATTTAATTGTTCATAGTTTTGATCTTCTTAAATAAGTCTCTTTATCATTTCATATAATAATGGTTTGGTGATGATAAACTCCTTTCATTCTTTCTTGCCTGGGAAGCTCTTTATCTGCCCTTCAATTCTAAATGTTATCTTTACTGGGCCGAGAAATCTTGGCTGTAGGTCCCTGCTCTTCAGTCCCCACTAGCCTACAAAGTTTCTTTTGAGAAATCAGCTGACAGTCTTATGGGAACTCCCCTGTAGGCAACTAACTGCTTTTCTCTTACTGCTTTTAAGAGTCTCTTCTTATCTTTAACCTTTAGCATTTTAATGAAGATGTGTCTTGGAGTAGTCTTTTTGCATCCATCTTGTTTGGGACTCTTTGTACTTCCTAGACGTGCATGTCTATTTCCTTCACTAAATTAAGGAAGTTTTCTTTCATTACTTTTCCAAAGACATTTCCAATTTTTTGCTCTTTCTCTTTTTCTTCTGGCACCACTATGATGTGAATGTTGGATCACTTGAAGTTGTCCCAGAAGCTGCTTACTCTATCCTCGTTTTTTTGGATTCCTTTTTCTTCTTGTTCTGATTCATTGTTTTTTTCTTCCTTATGTTCCAAATCATTGATTTGATTCTTGGCTTCATCCACTCTACTATTGTTTACCTGTAAACTGTTCTTTATTTTAATTAGTGTATCCTTTGTTTCTGACTGGATCTTTTCTATGCTGTTGAGGTCTTCACTAAATTCCTCGAGCGCCCTTATAACCAGTGTTTTGAGCTCTGTGTCTGATACCTTGCTTATCTCCATTTTGCTTAGTTCCTTTCCTGGAGTTTTGATCTGCTCTCTTGTTTGGGCCATGTTTCTTTGTCTCCTCATTTTGGCAGCCTCCCTGTGTTTGTTTCTATGTATTGTGTAGAGCTACTATGCCTCCCTGTCTTGGTAGCATGGCCTAATTTAGTAGGTGTCCTATAGGGTCCAGTGACACAGTCTCCCCTATCATCAAAGTTGGGTACTCGAGGTATGCCCTTTGTAGGGGCTGAAACACCCTCTTCTGGTAGTTGAAACTTGGTTGCTCTTGGCAGGTCAATGGGAGGGATTTACCCAGGCCAGTCAACTGCAAGGACTGGCTGTGACCACTGATCACCAACCTCTTCTCTCCTTGGGGCATCAGCTATACAAGGGCAGTGTGGTGGTGCTCTAATGTGGTCTTTAGCTGTCCACTGGGTGTACAGGTTCTGGGGTTTCCCAGGTTTTTCAGGCCAAAGTCAGCCCCCAGCTATGTCTTGCCTGGGGCCACCCTGTCTGAGCTATAGAGCAATTTGAGATCGCTGCTACTTGTGCTGGGCTTAGGAATTCCCAGGTGAAGCCAAGTTGTAATTCTAGTCTGGTTGCTACTACTGCCAGGCCTGGGGCCCCTTAGCAAGAGTTTGGGGGCTTAGAGCCCACTGAGGCTGGCTGTAGCTTGTTTGAGAGGATTTAGGAAGTTATAAAGCATGAGCCAAGACCAGCTATTCATATGGAAAAGCAACTTGGATGGTTCCATAAAATGGATGGAATGGAGTCTCTGAGGATGTCCATGATGGAGCAAACAGTGTTAACCAGGCTGATGGAGTCTCAGATACAGCAGAAGCCTGCCTCCTCTGTGGCTCTGTGTGGAGAGAGTTCATAAAAGGAACAATGGCTTCTGCCCACCTTCCTGTCTGGGAAAAAGCTGCCCCCCAGCTCTCGCCTTGATGCCAGACACTTCAGCTTCTCCCTGTATGCCGCTGGCGCCTTTCAAGCTGCTACCTTGGTGCTGGAGCTCAGAGGGCATGAGTCTGATTAAGCCGATGTGTGGGTTCTTTAGAAGGAACTGCTTGGGATTCCAGAACTTTCTTCTACCAACTCAATCCCCGCTGGCTTATGCAGCCAGAAGTTATGGGGGCTTTTCTTCCTGGCACTGGAACCCTGGGCTGGGGTCCTGATGTGGGGCTGGGACTCCTAGCTCCCAAGATATCCCTCTTGAATTTTTAGCCACCACACGTGGATGTGGGACCAGCCTGTTCTGTATCTCCACCCCTCGTAACAGACTGGATGGATGTGGTTTCTTTAATTCCGCAGTTGTCAGGCTTCCATTCAACTCAATTTCTGATGGTTCTGAGAGATGGTTGTCCTATATTTTAGTTGTAATTTTGATGTGGTTGTGCAAGGAGGCCAGCCGTGTTTACCAGTGCCACCATCTTGTCTCGTAATTTTCTTAAGGAAGTTACATTCCAGTCCCATTCTAGGTGCTTTACTTCTATTTTTGTATATCCAAATCCTTATGAACCATTATTCCAAGATCATCTCTCGGTTTACTTCTACAAGGGTTAGTCATCCCCAGTTGTGCTGATTTTTACTAGTTTCATTTATAGAGTAATTCAGCTTCCTGCTCTAGAGATGGCACACTCCTTCCCTGTGGGCTGTGCTTAAACCAGACCACCAAGGTAGCACAGCAGCACCTTCATACCATTCCACCCCTCCAGTGTGTGAAACACTCCGCCTCCTGGATTTCTCCCGGGTCCTTTGCCTTCAATTCTAGTCCCCGAGGGGGTTGTATAACTCACCCATGTAAACTACAGAAAATCTGTGCATCTCTGTACTAGATCTTTTTGTTTTGACTTGCACTTTTTATTCAGGCAAATTCCCGTTTGTTGGTAAAAGCAATTATTTTCTAGAAAGGCTAACCCCAAATCTGAGCTGGTTTAGGCTTGTTAGCTCAAGTTTCTTGAAAAATGAAATCTGAAATCTGCCACTTGTGTTTGGTATTTGTCATAAATAACTATGGTCTTGTTATTTCCGTCAGTAATCTTAATTTTGCCTGTAGGTCCTCATGACCTACATTATTCCTCCACTCCTTGTCCCCAATTTCCCCACTACCTTCCTATTTCTCAGAAAAGCCTGAGATTTGTTTTCTGGCCTGTCCCTCTGGGAGGACTAGCTGGGAAAATGACCCAGTAAGATATATTATTGTGAAATTATTCTTAGAACTGAGCAATGACCTCTACGGGGCCAGAATTGTTAATTTAAGAAATGTTGCTTTAAATTGTTTTTCCTTAGTCTATATCCATATCAAATACACTTATCCTTTGAGTCCCAAACCTTTCTAAGTGTCAGTACCCAGTGGGTATGAGTAAAAAGTCTAAAAAATTCAGACCTGAATTTTGTTCTCTGTATTCCTTCCCATGATACTGAGAAAACTAAGGGACCCCTTTGGAGGTTCACACTCCCCTCCAGTTTCCGGGAATCCTCACAGGGCACCTCACATGCCCTTTGGCAACTTGTTGGTGCTCTTTGAGGCAGCTGCCTCCACAGCATCATGCCCAGGTCCAGGAGGCTGCTTCACACTCTGCCGCCTGAGCTGAGCATCTGCCTTCACGTCCCGCTTGAGCCTCATGTCACCCACTATGTTCCCTGTCTCTAGGCTTCTGTTCAGCCTGCAGCCCTGACAGATACCTCCTTTATGGCTGCCATTCACCTCCCCTCTTCAACATGAAGCTCTGCCTTCTGAACCAGCAGAGCCCATCTTTCTTTGCACATTGGGAAACAGCTCTTCTCTTCTGTGTTCTACTCTTTTCAAAGGGACCCCACACTAGAATTGCATGGGCCCCAAGAATTTAATCGGCCAGGCTGCAGTTCATATAGGATTCTTTTAAGGGTTGGTTTAAGAAACTGTCACCACCTTACCCAGAGCCAGCATTCTCCTCTTTCAACTTGACACTTGCTCTGAGTTATCTAACTCATGGTATTAGACACCTTTTTATGTTATCCTTTTTCATACACTTCATGCTTTTTTCTTAAAAATTGTCTTCTGTCTTATCTCCTCCCTTCCCTAGTTCTCCAGTCATACTTACAACCCAACCTTGGATACCCTGCTCTTTTTACAAGAGGGCCACTATTGGAGGCACTCAGTTAAATGAAAATAGTTACCATTCACTGAACATTTATTGAACATACATGTTCAATATAGCGATATAGCACAGAATCAGTTTGAGCACACAAGTATCTATCAGGTTGTTCTCTTCCCCATGAAATTCTCATATGTGAACTTAAGGCACAATTAAATATTCACATCCAGTTACTGCCAGAATCTAACTCTGGCATACTAAATGGTAACTTTGTGTACTGAGAAAGTCATTGTGAAACAACAGCATAAAAATAATAACGTATGCTTTCCTGTGTCCATCTAGAACTAAAACCATTTTGCAGGTTTTAAATGAATCATGGAATTTTATCAAAGCATGGATTGGTTATCGCCTAAAGTGAATAGCAGGGAGGGATCCAAGATGGCAGCAAAATAAGTGGATGTTATGCTAACCTCCTCCCAGGACCAAGTGGGAATTACAACTAAACTGTAGAGAAATCATTCAGAATAATCAACTGAATACTAGCTGGAGAGAAGACTTGTAATCACGGATGGACAGAAGAAACTACTTCACCACAATGTGACTGGTAGGGAGTGCAGAGGAGACATGAGAGTGCTGGCTGGGCTCCCATGGGTGGCAGCTGAAGTGCCAGAGGCATATTTCAGTGGCGTGGGGTTTCCCCTGAGAAGTGTGGGGTCTAAACTCCAAACTGGGATCTCTGCTACAGCACCAGAGCCAGAAAAGAACCCAGATAACATCTAGCTGTGAAAAGCAGCAGGTGTTCTGTCAGCCAGGAAGAGACAGCTGGAGATGCAGAGAGCCTCATAAAGAACCAAAGCACAAAATTTTACTTGTAACCACATACTCTGGGTGCTGGAAAAGGGAGGGCAGAATGCACTAGAGATGCTTGAGGAGAATGTGGGGTTGATGGCTCTGGGGAGAAAACTGAATGAACAGCCATCAGGATCCCTGTGCTGAGTCATTTTACATATTTCAGGAACCATCTCTCTCAGGCAGAGCATTCCTGAGAAGAAGCAATACCCTCGCCTTCAGGAATTACTCTGCCATACCCTGTGGTGCTTAAGCCAGGCTGCTGATCACCTTAATCACTGATCAGCTTAACATCTGATTAGTCTAACAACTAAGGCAGAAAATACAAAGCAGCCAAAATGGGAAGACAAAGAAACATACCTCAAATGAAAGAACAAGTGAATTTTCCAGAAGAAGGAGATGAAATGGAGGCAAGCAGTTTATCCAATAGAGAGTTTAGTGTAATGGTTATAAGGATAACTAACATCATGAAAAAAGACAGAAACTAAAAAAAGAACCACTCAGAAGTAAAGAATGGAATATCTAAAATTAACACCCTGGAAGGAATAAACAGCGGCTCAGATGAAGGTGAAGATAGAATCAGTGTTTTGAAAGACAAGGTAGAAAAAAGAAACACCCAGGCAGAATGGCAAAATGAAAAAAATATTTTAAAAAATGAGGAGAGCTTAAGAAACATTTTGGACAAAGTGAAGCGTAACAACATGCACATCATGGGAATACCAGAAGGAGAAGAAAGTGAGCAAAGAATTGAGAAATCATTTGAAGAAGTAATGACTGAAAAGTTCCCTACTCTGGTAAAGGAAAAAGTCACACAAGTCCAGGAAGTTCAGAGAGTACCAAAGAAGTTGGACCCAAAGAGGCCTATACTGAGACACATCATAATTATAATGACAAAGCTTAAAGAGAAGGAGAGAATCATAAAAGCCACAAGAGAAAAGCAAGGAGTTACCTACCAGGGAGCACTAATTAGACTGGCATCTGATTACAAAACAGAAACATTTCTGACTAGAAGGGAGTAGAGTAAAATATTCAAGGTGATGAAAAACAAGGACTTAAAACCAAGGCTATTTTACCCAGCAGGCTATCATTTAAAATTGAAGGAGAAATAAGGAGTTTCCCAGACAAGAAAAAACTAAAGGAGTTGTTAACACCAAACCATTACTGCAACAAATGTTAAAGGGCTTGCTTTAAGAAGAAGAGAAAGAGAAAGAAAAAAGGAAACAGAGGGAAACAGTCTAACAATAGAATGGCACTACATATGTATCTCTCAATAATTGGCCTTAAATGTAAATGGCTTAAATGCTCCAACCAAAAGACAGAGGGTAGCTTAATGGATAAGAAAATAATATCTATATGTATGCTGCGTCCAAGAGACCCATCTCAGGTAGAAAGATACACACAGACTGAAAGTAAAGTGTTGGAAAATGATATTTCATACAAATGGAAAAGAAAAAAAAGGTGGGGTGGTAGTACTTATTTCCAACAAAATAGACTTTAAAAGATAGGCTATAGGAAGAGACAAAAAAGGGCACTACATATTGATAAAAGGAACAATACAGCAAGACTATGTAACCCTAGTAAACATTTACACACCCAAAAAAGAGCACCTAAATATGTAAAGCAAATCTTGATCGACATAAAGGGACAGGTCAAGAGAAATACAATCACAGTTGGGAATATTAACACCCCATTGACTTCAGTGGATAGATCTTCCAGGCAGAAAAACAACAGGGAGACAGCAACCTTAAATGATACACTAGATCAAATGGATTTAATCAATATCTTCAGAATTTTTCACCTAAAAGCAGCAGAATATACATACTTTTCAAGTACACATGGAGCCACATGTTATGACACAAAACAAGGTACAATAAATGTAAGAAGATTGAAATCATATCAAGCATCTTCTCTGATCACTATGCTATGAAACTAGAAATCAATCACAAGACCGCTGAAAAACACACAAAGACATGGAAACTAAATAGCATGTTATTAAACAATAAATGGGTTAACAATGAGATCAAGGAAGAAATCAAAAGATACCTTGAAAAAAATGAAAATGAGGACACAATAATCCAAAATCTGTGGGACATTGGGAAAACAATCCTAAGAGGGAAATTCATAACATTACAGACCTATCTCAAAAAATAAGAAAAAGCTCAAATAAATGATCAAAATTTACACTTAAAAGAACTTGAAAAAGAAAAACAAACAAAGCCCAAAGGGAGCAAAAGGAAAGAAATAATAAAGACCAGAGCAGAAATAAATAAAATGGAGTCTAAAAAAATGATACAAAGGATCAATGAATCCAACAGTTCATTCTTTGAAAAGATAAACAGGATTGACGAACCTTTAATCAGACTCATCAGGGAAATGGGAAAGAACCTAAATAAATAAAATCAGAAATGAAAGAAGAGAAATAAAACTGATACCAAAGAAACACAAAGGACTGTAAGAGAATATTATGAACAATTATATGCCAACAAACTGGACAACCAGGATGAAATGGATAAATTCCTAGAAACATACAATCTCCCCCCCCAAAAAAAAATCAGGAAGAATCAGAGAATCTGAATAGACAGATTACACCTAGTGGAATTGAAACAATAATCAAAAAACTCCCAACCAATAAAAGTTCTGGACCGGATGATTTCACAGGCGAATTTTACCAAACATTCTGAGAAGAACTAACACCTCTCTTTCTCAAAATTTTTCATAAAATTCAAGAGGATGGCTCTCAAACTCATTTTATGAGGTCAGCATTATCTTAATTCCAAAACCAGATAAAGATACTGCAAAGAAAGAAAGTTATAGACCAATATCGCTGAAGAACATAGATGCTAAAATCCTCAATAAAATATTAGCAAACCAAATACAGTGATGCATCAAAAAGATAATACACCAAGATCAAGTGGGATTAATTCTGGGAATGCAAGGTTGGTACAACATTTGCAAATCAATAAATGTGATTCACCACATAAACAAAATGAAGGATAAAAACTACTTAATCATATCGATAGATGCAGAAAAAGCTTTTGATAACATCCAAGCACCCATTTATGACCAAAACTCTCAGCAAAGTGGAAATAGAGGAAGCATACTTAAATATAATAAAGGCCATATATGACAAACGCACTGCTAGGATCATACTCAATGGGAAGAAACTACAAGCATTCTCCTTCAGATCAAGAACAAGACAGGGATGTCCGCTTTCATCTCTCTTATTCAACATAGCACTGAAAGTCCTAGCCACAGCAATCAGACATGAAGAAGTAATAAAAGACATCCAAATTGGAAAGAAAGAAGTAAAATTGTCTTTTTTTGCAGATGACATGATACTTACATAGAGAACCCCAAAGATTCCACCAAGAAACTACCAGATCTGATAGATGAATTCATCAAAGTAGCAGGATACAAAATTAATATCCAGAAATCAGTGGCACTTTTATATGCCAATAATGAACTAACAACAAGTGAAATTAAGAAAGCAATCCCATTCATAATTGCTTCAAAAAGAATGAAATACCTAGGAATAAACCTAACCAAGGATGTAAAAGACCTGTACTTGGAGAATTTTAAGGCTATGAAGGAAGAAGTTGAAGAAGATAAAGTGGAAGCACATACTGCGTTCATGGATAGAAAGAATTAACATCATTAAAACGTCCATGCTACCCAAAGCAATCTACATATTCAAAGCAATTCCTATCAAGATCGCAATAACATATTTCACAGAACTAGAACAAATATTTCACAAATATATATGGAATCACAAAAGACCCCAGATAGCAACAGCAAACCTGAGAAAGAGGAATGAAATTGAAGGAATCATGCCACTTAATATGAAACTATACTATAAGGTCATAGTAATCGAAAAAGCATGGCACTGGCATAAAAACAGACAGATAGGTCAATGGAACAGAATAGAGAGCCCAGAAGTAAACCCATACCTTTATAGCAAATTAATACTTGACAGAGAAAGTGAGCACATACAGTGGGATAAAGATAACCTATTCAATAAATGGTGTTGGGAAAATTGGACAGATATGTGCAGAAAAATGAAACTAGACCACCTTCTTATGCCACATACAAGAATAAAAACAAAATGGATCAAAGACTTAAAAGTTAGACCAGGAACCATAAAAATCCTAGAAGAAAATGTAGGCAGCAAATCTTGGATATTGCTGGTAGAAATTTTTTATCCGATATATCTCCCCAGGCAAGGGAAACAAAAGAAAAATATAAACGAATGGTACTACATCAAACTAAAAAGTTTTTGCACAGCAAAGGAAATCATCAACAAAATAAAAAGAAAACCCACAGAATGGGAGAACATATTCGCTGATATACCTGATAAGGGGTTAATATCCAAAATTTATAAAGAACTTACAAAACTCAACACCAAATAAACAAACAACCCAATTAAAAAATGGGTAAGGGACCTGAATAGACACTTCTCCAAAGAGGATACACAGATGGCCAATACACAGAGGAAGAGATGCTCAACATCACTACTCATCAGAGAAATGCAAATGAAAACCATAATGACATATCAGCTCACACCTGTCAGAATGGCTACCTTTAAGAAATCAACAAGCAACAAGTGTTAGTGAGGACGTGGAGAAAAGGGAATCTTTTTGCACTGTTGGTGGGAATGCAGACTGGTGCAGCCACAGTGGAAAGCTGTGTGGAGATAAACCAAAAAATTTAAAATAGAGCTGTCTTTTGACCCAGCAATTCCACTTCTGGGAATATATCCGAAAGAACCCAAAACACTAATTTGAAAGAACATAAGCACCTCTATGTTCACTGCAGCATTATTTATAATAGCCAAGATTGGAAGCAGCTCAAGTATCCATCAATAGATGAATGGATAAAACAACTATGGGACATTACATTGGAATTCTACTTGGCTATAAAAAAGGAGAAAATTTTACCCTTTGCAACAGTGTGGATGGACCTGGAGAACATTATGCTAAGTGAAATATACCAGTCAGGGAAAGATAAATACCATATGATTTTACTCATATGTGAAATCTAATGAAAAAACTGAACTAACCAGGAAAATGGGGACAGACTCAGATGGAGAGCAGATGGCAGCTAGTGGAGGAGGTCAAGGGTAGAGGGACTGGGCAAAAATGAAAAAGGACTCATGGACTTGGACAACAGTGTGGTGATTGCTGGGGAGAGGGGGGTATAAAGGAACTAAATGGCAATAGAAAAAATACAATAAATATTCAATTAAAAATAAAATGAGTAGCAGATTTGATTAAATCAAATAATGGCTGACCGTGACCAAGAAAATCTCAGATCAAAATATTGTATATTTTCTTTTTTACCTCTGTGCCAAATTTATATCTTTTATTATGCCCAGTGTTTTCAATTTTCATTAATTTGTATTTTTCTTGTCCAATTCCACTTTCTTAGTAAAAAAGTTTTCCAAAATCTAATGGATGTCGTAAAATCAGTAATACAGACATTTTATATACCAAAACTACACAAAATACAGGGTCTGGCAGAGGTAACACCATTGAGTGTGGGTGGTAGGGTATGTGAATGTCTTGCATGAGATGGACAGCAATTTGAACATTTCACTTAAAATGTCATATGGTATGCTTGAGTGTGATATTGTTGTGTTACAGAATTACATGCTTATGATTTTGTATTAAAAGGTTTTTTTTTGGTAATAAAAAAGGAGCGCTATTTGTGCCGGACCCTCACATTTAATAGCTAGTCTACTTATTTTAAGTTTTCATCATCCCACCGCAGCATTTATAAAACTAATAATATTCTGTAGAGAATGTAGTAGAACATAGTCATTTATTATAAAGGAGATGAACAAACAAAGAGATATAGTTTTTATTTAAAAAAGAAAGCATGAAACCGAATAGTAATCAGAGGAAAAAATCATGAAATAACTGTTTTCTACTAAGTTTCTTCGTAGCATTAAAATGTGTTTTTTTTTGGTAAGACACTTCGAAAAGGACATAACTTAAGGACATTTTATAGAGAGTAGCCTAAGAAAGCTTTTAAAAGAAAATTTAAGGAAATGGATAAAGACTAATCACAACTTGTATTTCCACTAGCTTGTTTTGAAGCCAAACCAAAACAAAACAGAAAAAGAAGGGCTCGGAATTACCAAGTATGGTAATGGAGAGCCTTATATGCCACAGTCATTATTATTTTCTGGCTACTTCTGCCATCACCATCACCCCATCCCGACCCCTGCCTGTCTCTTCTAATTAATCAGCTCTCGAAGGGGGCATTTGTCCACTTTCCTCTATAAGCTGTCTCTCTGTTGTCAAGTGGGCTGGGCCCCTCCAGTGCGCTGAATGAAGGCCCACAGTGCTTGCTTCCGTGGGACCAGCTCCACAGGGAGAACAGTGTGTGCCCTCAGCGGGACCTTGTAGGGAGACAACCAGTCTCCCCTCAGACAACAAGTTCCACTCATTTAACATAAAACAGAAGGGTTTCCAGAAAAAGCTGGTGTAGTTGTGGAAGTTTTTACTGCTGGGAGGGGACCCCTAGACATGCTTAGACTTCTACCTCCAAAGCATGTTAAACGTGCCCCAGAACTCATGACGTTGAGCCTGACTTGTGGGTGCTTAGAGGCAGTCCTCAGAGGCATCCGAATGAAAGGCAGGCAAGACAATAGAATGAGAACCGAGCCTGGCATCCCCCACTCTGACGCTTGGGCCCACTAACTTGGTTGGTTAGAATCCATGCCCTGGAAGGGCCTTTATTTTATAACTAGATGTCATCATAACTCTGCAGTAACCCTGTGGTTAAGCCTTCATAGCTCAGTGTTAATCCATTGCTACATCTGGGAAAGCAACTCCAAGACATGTCCTACCGGAGGTGAGTAGTAACACCTTCCTTAGCATACAGAGGAAGGTGCAGAGCAAAAGGTCAACCCGGTCAGGGACATTCAATGTAGCACAGTTGTTAAGACTGAGGGCTTTGGAAGGAGACAGGCTCATCGTCGATACTCAGTAAATGGTGGCTTTTTATCCTTTTTATGTCCTTAGGATTTATGAGACAGTGTAGAATAATGGTTAGGAACATGGATTTTAGATCCAGATTGCTTGGGTTCAAATCCTGGCTTCAAAAGTTGCTAGGTGTGTGATCAGGGCAGGTAACTTAACATCTCGGGGTCTCAGTTTTCTCATCTGTAAAATAGGAGATACTAATGCCATCCCATAGGATGGTTGTGAGCTCTGAATGAGTTAGATTACATAAAGTACTTGGAACAATAGGTGTTACCTATTTTTCCTAACAAGGCAAGCTATTTAATACCAGTAAAATAGTAAAGAAGTAACACATGTATAGTAAGATACATTTATTTCATAGTAATAGATATAAATAAATAACAAGTAATAGAAATAAATCTATTAAGATACACATGTTAAAATAAGAAATATGAGTGTGTGCATGTGTGCTCACACATGCCTATATCAAGTATAGCAAAGGCAATTAGATAAAAAAAATGAATATAGTGACTTTTGACCCAGTAAGTTATTTACAAACAATAAAGCGTCATGATACACTATCTTTATTTCTTAAAAGATTTTTAAAATTTATTTTTAGAGATAGAGAAGGGAGGGAGAAAGTGAGGGAGAGAAACATCGATTGGTTGCCTCTCTTGCTCAACCCTAACCGCCAACCGGGGACCTGGCCCACAACCCAGGCATGTGCCCTGACTGGAATCAAACTGGTGACCTTTTGGTTCACTGGCTGTTGCACAATCCATGGAGCCACATCAGCCAGTATGTGTTGCACTATCTTTAGATGTTGACCTGGAACAGGATTGGCTGCTATGCAAGGACCATGAATGTGAATATGTTTCTGGCTGAAAGAGTAAATATTATTTGAGCAGCAACTTCCCTCAGAAAACACATACCTAAGAATTACAAAGGTCAGCTTGAAATTTCAGACTGGGCTAGAACACTGAAGTTGTTAACAACACCGGATAACGTGTGTGGGTCGAATCTGCGTTTTCCAGTGCCCGGTTTCTCCTAGGACCTGGTTCGTAGACAAGCTTATGAGACGAAAAACTTCTGGGGTGCCCAGGCTGTTCTCTCGTTGCTGGCTGTGCAGCCAAGTGGGAGAGAACAGAAGAGCATGCGTCCCACCTTTGCTCAGTCTGCGGTGATTCACTTTTAGGTGTCTCCAGAGCACAGAGAAGCGGCATTGAAAGCCCCAGGGTCCACAGCCCAAAGAATTAGTGTCTTAGCCCAAGTTGCATGCCCACGATCCCGTGTGCAGAAGCCCCATCCAGAACGGCAGCATCTAGTGCTAGAGCATCAGCCTGAAGCCCAAATCCAATACCGACCTCTTTAAAAGACCTACTGAACATTGAAGGGGGTTTTTGTTTGTTTGCTTGTTTTGCTTTTTAGCTGTGTTGACTTGAGTCTGTAGCGCTATGATGAAATTTAACGGAAGGGAGAATTTATATTTCTCATTCAGTCCCTATTTCTCCTTTCCTTTGAATGAGGATATTTTTCCCATTTATATTCCCATAAGATGAGGATGATATAAAACCACAATGAATCATGAACATTTAAATAAATGTACTTTTGGGGGAGGTCAGCTTTCTCCTGTAGTTAAAAAATATTATTGGTGAGACTGCTTCTCAAGTACCATGCCCCTTCAAGAAGAATTAGAAGGAATAGCTGTGAGGAGCTGAAGGAGAGAGCAAACTGGGGGACTCTGTGCTGCTTTGGGAGGATTTGGGTTCTGCCATTTGGGGGGCTTCACAGGAGTATTTCAAGGCACAATTGTTTCTGCTGTTGAAGAATCTTAAAGGGGAATCCAGACCAAGTTAAATCTACCACATGAACTCTCACATGAAACCCCCCTGGAGCTTGGCCCTCTCAGCCTCATTTGGAAGGCCTCAGGCTATCGGCACAAAGAATGAGAACATTTGAATAAGCCGCCAGCCACCTCCACCCCATACATCTCATTCTGCGGAACACCCATACAGACTACTACTGCTACCCAAAGACTTTTTTTTAGATTTTATTTATTTATTTTTAGAGAGAGGATAAGGGAGGGAGAGAAACATCGATCTGTTGCTTCTTGTATGGCACCCCCCCTCCCACCCCAGCACAACCCAGGTGTACATACTGACTGGGAATCAAAGTGGAAACTTCCCAGTCTGCAGAGAAACACTGATGTGTGAGAGAAACATCGATTGGTTGCTTTTCCATGCCCCCAGCTGGAGACCTGGCCAGCAACCCAGGCGCGTGCCCTGACTGGCATTGAACCAGCGACATTTTGGTTCACAGACCGGCGCTCAATCCCCTGAGCCACACCAGCCAGGGCTAAAATTTTTGTTTCTTTATAACCCAGATCCAGCTGCCACTCTGGACTTCAGCACGGGACTTGCTGTGACCACCCAGCCCCTGGGGAGTTAGCTGGAAGCTGGGGCTTTCCTACCAAGGGGACTGTGTGAGTCCATGCTAGGGCAACTCCCAGCTTAGACCTGGGTGGCGGGGGGGGGCTACTGGATCTGGGATGCGAATAAACTGGACCCCATACCCTGGCGCCATACACATCATTGTTCATTACCTTCTTCCCCATTTGGGAGTACAGGAGCTGCTTATTTTGTGCATCGCTGTGTCCATTATCGCAAGCACAGAGTCTTGGCATATACTAGATACTAAAAAATGCTGAGTGAATGAACTTACTGAGCCCTTGATATGTGTCAGGGGTTGTTATGGGTACTAAACGAGATAAGCACTGGCACCATCTCACATAAGAAAAAAATTAAGGAGAAAAGTGACTTCCTGAATATTATTCAAAATGAGAGCAGTTTCTGGATTTCCAGACTTCTGGCCTTAGTTTCTTTCAGCGCAAAATTACTCTTGACTTGACTTTCTCCTTCCTTTTGTAAGGCATGGGCCTTTCTAAGACATGGTTTTTTAGAAAAAAATTTTTTATTGTATTTTTTTCCATCATCATTTAATGTCCCCTTCATACCCTCTTCCTCCTCTACCGAACTCCCTCAGCTTTTTCTACACTGACTCCTTTTTTAGTATTTGGTCTCTCTCTGTTGTTTTTTTCCCCTCTAATTTGGAAAATGAGCATGGCATCGTGGAATCTGCCAAATGGATGTCCAGAAATATAGCACCATCTAACTACATTAGTCAGTTTGGGCTGCTGTGCAAAGTACCACAGACTGGGTGGCTTAAACAATAGAAATTTAGTTTCTTATGATTCTGGACACCGGAAATGCCAGAGCAAGGTATTGGCGGGGCTGACTTCCGCTGAGGCCTCTTTCCTTGGCTTGTGGACGGCTGTCTTCTCATTGTGTCTCTACATGGTCTTCCCTCTCTGCATGTTTGTGTCCTCATCTCTTAAGTATACCAATCATAATGGCTTAGGGCCCAATCTAATGACCTCATTTTAACTTAATTACCTCTTTAAATATCTTATCTCCAAATACAGCCACATTCTGAGGTACTGGGGGTTAGGACTTCAGTACATGAATTTTAGGGTGGGAACCACAATTCAACCCAAAACACTAGCCCTGTTTTCACAAAATATGGGGTAATGTCCAGGTCTGTTTTAAAAGGCTTCGTAATGTGGGTATTATAACCATAGAGCAAATCGCAGCTTGTTTTCTGCTGTCTCGCGTGTTCTCTGGCTGCCTCTTCCTGCTCCTCTCCTTGGCCCCAGACCAAGCAAGACGGTCAGAGCAGGTCACACAGGGATCCAGAAATCCAAGAAGGGGGTTTTGTATTGAGTAAATAAAAGAAATTATCATCCATCTAAGGTTCATTGTTTAAATTACCATGTTTATTTATGTCAACACAAAATACAATAAAACAACTTACAAAACCCATTTTATCTACATGTAACATAACTCTTCAGTGAACAGAAGTACTACTGTTAATGTTTTGGCCTTTTCAAGGTCCAGCCTTGGGTCAAAACAGTATTCAGACAAATAGCAAATTCATCTCTATATATACACAAGAGGAAAACTTATATCTTCTAAAATCCCACTCCAGTTAAATACGAAATATCACATGTTGAGGTGAATACTACTGTTATGTCATCAGAATTGCAACTTCCTTGTTGCTATTGATTTTCCCCAGACCTCGGGTTTCAGTCAGGAAGTAGAGGGTATGTCAACCCTTCAGGCTTCCAAGGTGATTGCTTAGTAATTCTTTTAATATAGCTGTGGACTCCACAAGTGTTTGATTTACCTGAGTTATTTAGAAACCAGGGGAAAGAAAAGGCCTCCAAGCAATCGATGTGTACAGATCTACCTGTGAGACTGACGAAACTTATCATAGATTACTCTGTGCCAACTCAGTGGATAAATGTGAAGGCTCTATTAAAGCATCAAGTCCTCACCTAGTAAAAGACTTCACATTACAGTTTACTCAAAGGTAATAAACATGGCACAAAAGTCCAAGACTTCGCCTGTATTCCAGTAGTCTAAGTGCTCTATGTTCAATCAAGCAAATGGTAGTTACTGCTTAACTCACCACATCTTTCTATCATGTCACTAATAAAGGAGTCAGCCTTGTGCTGGGGAAAGAAAAACTGGTTTGGAGCTAGAAGATCTATATTCTGGACAAGTACTACTTACACTCTGAACACCAGTTTCCTTACAAGGATCAGAGGAGAAGAAAGTGCTTTGTAATGTAGTATATACTACAAGAAATGTTATTCTACAGAATCTATCTGTTCAGTTAATCTATGGATCCCTAATTAGCCACATGTATTTTGCAAGTAAAATCCTACCTTTTAAAGTTAATATATGACACATATTTACCATATGCTGCTGAAATGCCAAGTTAGGTTATGCCCATGGGAAGAGAATATAGGTCAAAAAACCTATTACTCACGAGGGACTTTTGTACTCTTGATGCACTTGTTTTAAAATCACTTAAAATTTTGTTCCTTTTTGTAATATTGGATAGTGGAGCTCTCGTTAAATAAACTAACAATTTAAAGTGATTCTTTAATAATAAATTAAAACTTTCATATGGCCATTACAGGGGTTAGGCTGTGAAACTAAGTAAAATGGACTGAGAAATATGGGAGAAGCAATAGTGTGAAAACTCAGAATCAGGAGGGAAACGGAGTACAGAAGTATATTTTTGGGTAATTGAAAATAATCTAAATGATAGGCTTGTATTTTTGTTTTTTCCTGGTGACTTCCTAATTTGCAAATTACTTCTTCCCATCTGTAAAACAATCTATACTTATTGTGTGCCTGACTTTTAGGTCCAGACAAATCCACAGAAATTAACATTTCATTTTTATTCTTACATTTGGAACATCTTTAGAAGAATTGAATTCTTTCGGCTGAAGTAAAATCAGAACCTCACTTTCCATAGACTAAAAAAAAAAAATCATCCATAAGAAAGCACAGTTTTTACTAAAAGTTTGGAATACATTGGCAAGTGTGAGTATTTAACACGAGCATATGGATTTGTGACTTTGCTGAGACAAAGATTTCAGGTATTCTGGTAACAAATGAGATTCTAACTTCAAATATTTTTCAAATGCAAATCAAGCCCCTATGAATCATTTTGATGATTATTTTGAGGCATTAATGCAACAGAGTTAGTATACCTCAAACGATCCCCAAGTCACCCCTTCGCTAAGGATATTTCTCTTGATTATTTTAAACCTGCCGACATAGTCTCTAACCTTCCTAAAGAGAATGACTGATCTCCAAATGACCTATTATTATCTTAAACCAACCTCATTCTGAAGCAACAAAGAAAGAAAAATTAAATAGTGCATTAACATTTCATATCAGTGAAACAGACTTTTTCCATGCATAAAGTAGTTCTATCCATCCATGAAAAGGTCCACCTTTTGTTTTTCTCTGTGTTTATAGGTTACATTTTTAAAGGTGCTGGTGGAGCCTCTGTACAGTGGATTGGTTCCCTAAAAAATAAAAAAAAAAGGTTCAAATGAAAGTATGTACATTTAGTTATTACAGTGTTTTAATATATATAAATAATTTCATTGCACATTATCAATCAGGAGAAGAATCAGTCTCAATCTTGAAAGTCATTCGAATAACTCTTATTAACTTGATGTCATACTTTTAGTATCTTAAAATGTACATCTTCATTTTATTTTTTAGTAATGCAAACTAGTCCCACATGTTAACCTTTTTGGAAATGCACTGATTTATTGGTAGAAAACAAGACTTCAGCTGCTTTAGTCACTGCTATCTTACCAGCACTGAAAACAGTCCTTAGCCCACAGTAGGCACTCAGTTACTTATTGAATGAAGAGAATGAATCAATAGGTAACTCACAAGTGGAATGTAGAGTAAAAAAGTAAAAAATAGGAGAAGTGAACTGGTAGAAGCATACAAAGATGAATGACACAGTAGTACCTGCCTTTAAGAAATGTGTTTCTGTTGAGAGGCATCAAAGAAAGGCACAAATAATCATGCTAAAAATGAGATCAAAATTCAGAAAGAGAAGCAACTAGCCGCTCGGGAGAAGCAGGGCAAGTGAACACTGGCTCTGGACAGTAAGAGAACTTGGTGGCTTTTGCTTACTAGTGTGTGAATCGGAGAGTCACAAGAGCCTGGTGCTTGGGACACCAGGCTCATGAAGGGGCACAGGTCCCAAGGCAGGTCGGGTAAGATGGCTTTGCCCTCGAGGCAGTGGGGAGGTTGCGTGCTGATGCCCGGACAATTCTCCTGTGAGTTCGTGCTGTAGATGTGTTTGCAGGTGCTATCACCAGGATCAGAAGGACCAAGGTTCTCTAGGTGCTTGGGGAAATGCCAACCTTGATCCTTTTTTTCCTCTCCTTTGGATTAACTGTCCCAGGCAGGCACAAAACATCTGGGAAGATACAGTTTCTTCTCTCTCTCTTCCCAAGGTTGACCGTACAGGTTTTGGTGTTGGACTCCCAACAGCACTATGCTGCCTTATTTAAGCAGCTCCAAGCGTTGATGCTCTCATCTGTAAGAGGGATCACCAGTGTGCCCACCTTGTCTATGAGGTAATGTACTTTAGCACAGCGCCTGGCACGTAGTAAGTTTTCAATACTGCCTCTTCTTATTAGCTCTTACTTATAGCTTGTCTTCATATTTGGAACTTGCTTTTCTTTTATGTCCTGGAGAGCATAATAAAGATATTCCCCCCCCCACCACCAGTTTTTGTATTCTTAACATTTCTAAGCCCATTTCTGAGTATGTATGGAGTCTACATAACACCTCAGACCTTCCAAATTACTGAATCTTATACTTTGGTCTCCTTCTTCCATGACTTATAGAGATAGTGGCAATTTCTAGACATAAGTCTGAAAAAACATGATCATATTGGCTTTCTCAGTACATTTCTCTTAGCTCTCAGGAGACCTGAATAAAATTAAAACCATTCCCTGGCTTCTTCCACCTGTTGCACTTGGATTCACCACAGTGCCTTCACTTTGAGGAGAAATGACATCTGCACCTGTTTCTATGCTGCCCAGAGCCAGCAGCCCGACCTCAGACTGAGTAACATGTTATGTTTGATCATGTGCCTTTGGAGGAAGATGCTATCTCAGGATGAGGACAAACAGGAAAGAGGCTCCTTGGTGGTAGATGACGAATGAGGGCCAAGTCACCATGTTGTCTCTGCTCCTGAGGTCAGCCTGGATAATTCCGAGGGCCCTCCAGTCTTTATTTAGTCCTGCTGCCATAACTACTTGGGATTTGGAGGGTGAAGGGCATACTGAGGTGGTCGTAGATGCAGGTAGAGTATTATTTGTAAACCAAAATCACATATGACATTATATTAAGTTTAAGAAACTCTATGCTATTAAGTTTCAGCTGGTTACAGAAGAATAAGGCACTCAGCAGAAGGGGATAGATGGAACAAATAAGAAGTGCAGAGTGAAGATAATGTGCAGGGTTACTGTCCTAGAGGAAGAGAGCTGCTTAGGGGACAGACAAGACACCCTGAAATTCAGAGTAAATGGTTGTGAGAAGGGCCAGCTTGCATCTGCATTGGACCAGGAAGTCTTTTGTGAGCCTCATCCACTTCCCATCCAACATATTAAAATGCACCCCTATCTTACTCTAAATGTCACTCATGTGCATGTACTATAAAGGAGGTGACGTAAGTTGCAGTTGACTGGTTGATTGCACAATATTATTTTGTAGACTTTTAGTTGAATATTTCATTTTGATTATCATGGTTTTCATCCTATATTTCAAAGCAACATCATTTATTCGGGCCTACAATATTTTGGGGGTCTCTTGCAAAGCTAGTTATAGGGCCTGGGCATGCTAATAGGGGGCCACCGGTAAAGCAGACCCTAATGTAGTAGGAGGGTAAGGTGATAGCTTAAAGGTGGAGAAAGAGCAAGGATATATTGGGGGGTGGCAGAAGTATTTCCTGCCCTCCACAGATGATCAGAGCTCAGGAGAATGAGGCCAAATTGGGTTTTGTTGACAGTTGAAAGTGTCACAATGTCTGATACTGCCTCCTCTGTGCCATGCAGGTGGCAACCTCCCACAGAGGATTTCCAACTGAGACGGTGGCTTGTGTCTGGCTCCATTTCAGGTGAGTCTGCACTCCTTCACTCTTTAGACAAGGTTGGGTTTCCCCCAGCCATCTGGGGTGACCACGCTAATCCCCCCAGGGATCTGGGAGTACTAATTGAGGCCGAGGATTCTGCGAATGCAATGGCACATTTTTAGAGTTTGGAAAAGTGGTAATAAGAAAGCTCTGTGTCATGACCCACAACTCCCTTAATGATTGCCTAACTGCCAAATGCAGACCCGATTTGCTTAGCACAGTGCAAAATCAATCCATGACTGCTGGAAATGTCAGGCTGAACATTTTTTTGCCTCTAGTTAATGACTTGTCATCCTAGAAAAAATGTCTAATCAAAGATGAATTTAAATATCTTCCCTTTCTGTTTTCATAAAGAATGTGGATGGGGAGATTATTTTTAAAAGTAATAAAAGGTAGCCCTTCTTTATGGCTATGATGAATGTTTCAGGAGGCAAGAATGAAACTCTTTCATCCTCAGCTATTACCTTTGGAGTCCAATGGGGATCTATGGGTCAGGAGACGCACCTACCTCTACCATCTGTGGAGGTCCCCTGGGCTTTAAAGACCAGTCAAATTCAGTTCTTCAAGAAGAAATAGATTTTAGATAAAAACAGAATCAAATTGAAGACCTCAAAATGGGTACACTGAGCAACATCTCTTTAATAAGATATATTAGTGAAATTTGGATTCAATTATTTGAATTAAACTTCTTTTGCATCCAAGTGAATAGTTATTACCCAGTCATTATCTAGTCAAGAACATCAAACATTTGTTATTCAAAGAGATTCAGTTTAACAAGGGAATAACATTTTTCATTCATGCTTTTATCTGTTTAATGCATATTTTTGTTCCATTTTAGATGTAGAAACAGCAAAAATTTAGCATTTGAATTTCAGTCATGTTCTACATCCTGAGGGAGAAAATTCATGTTTTGGAGAAATTAACTGTTAATTAAAATGTTATTTTAAAGATATTAATCACCAGTCAGTGATCATGCTTTTATATGGGAACATTAAAATGTGCTGGTTGGCAGATACACGTCACATAGTTGCCCAAGTGCTTATTTGCAGAACACCTGCTTATGATTTCTCGGAGGGTCAAGACTGTGCTTGGAAGAAGAGGCTGCAATTAGGATTTCAGCTCCACTATGGATCAGCAGTTTGGGAAATCTCTTAACTTCTCTGAGCCCCAATGTCCTTACATTCAAACTGTGACTATCAAGATGAGTTCTGAGGGCTGGTGGTGGTTCAACTAACTTCTGCTATTGGGTATTTTTGGTGCCAACTTAACGATATTCTTTTGCCCGGTTGCCCTTCTGACCATTGCCAGGCATTTGCTTGACGGCTGGCGAGAGTTAAAACAGCTATGGCCAGGGGATCAGGTGAAGTTGACTGCCTCAACACTTTGGCCTACTGGTGCAATGTTCTAAGTCACCAAACTAATTTGTCAAGTTACATGTGACCTTGTTAGGGATGAATAAATGATATACTCAATGCAAATCCACAACTGACTTTCCTAAAGGGGTTTATTTTTAATTATGAAAAGTCCATACATACACAAAAGAGGAGAAAAGCTGTCTAACAAACCTCTGTAGACCTAGCACCCAGATTCAATAATTGTTATGGCTTTGCCACACTTGTTTTACCTGTTCCTCTCTTTCTTTTGGCGGATTGATTTCAGAGGAAACCCAGCCATTGTTTTCTTTGTCCCCAAAATCTAGATTATCTTTTTAACACAGCCATCATGCCATTATATACCTAGTTACATTAACCACAATACTCTGCCATCATTTTAATACCCAGTCTAGATTAACCTTTTTCCAGTTGTCCAAAAAAAATATATTTTTTTGACTATTCAAATCAGGATCCATACAAGATCCATACACTGCATCTGGTTGTTGTGTCTAAAGGCATCTTTAATGGGAAGATAAAGTAGATAAAATTTTTTATTATCTTTTTTCCTGTACCATATATATGATTATTTCAAAGTAACTGTATAAGATATAAGCATCCCTTATCAAGGTAAATTTATCCAAAACAGAAAATTCTACTTGCTTTAGGAATTGAAAATATCACTAAAAATTTAGAGAAAAAAGTGTTAACAGCAATATATTTGGGTAGAAAAACCCAAAGGAGCATTGCGGTCGCTTGTATTTTCTCTAGTGATATTACTGTTTTTAAAATCAGCAAAGTAGGATAATGGCTATTAGCTAGCTGGACGCACGATTAGAGATAGAGAGGTGAAATTAAAACCGTGAAATCGTTTCTATGGGCCTCTGGAAATGTAATTATCTCTCCTGCGGAAAAGAAACACAGAAAATTGAAGTCCTGTTTTGTGTTTGCTTACTGTAAAGAGGAGACACATAAATTATATCTATTGAGTACATATATTTAAAGGTTGATAGTTTGGGGTTTTTTTTTGTAGGTAGCTGTTTGAAACTTATGCTATTCAGAAAAACTGGATGGTATTTTAAAACTCTTTTCAACTTTGCTATGTAACCTATCATGAATAATGTGTATTTCCATGGTAATTGGTATGAACTGTCTAGTGCTGGTGAGCCTTATTCCATTAGCTATAACAAACATTTATGGTTTCAAATAGGGCCTGAGAGGTCCTCCTGGTGGTGAGAAATAAAATATATGCCTTTGACGTCCCTAAGCAACTAAACAAGAAGTTTCCTTAAACTCTAGAGTGGGGAAATCCCCTCACTGCACTGAGAGAAAAATGTATGCTATGAGGGCCACCTGGGACCCACATAATGGACAAAAGCAGAACAGAAAGCAAAGCTGTTAGGGACCTGATGAGAGGAGTAGAGTAAAAACATGACATTCTAACTCACTTTTAGAGCAGAAGAAAGCTGACTTCCCGTTTCTTCTACAAGACAGTTTTCCCTGTAGACAAGGAGCCACCCCTAAGTGTTCACATACCGTTTGCCACTTGGCTTTTGACCTTTCTGCTTCGAATTTGGCAACTTCTTTACGATCATGAAATGACACAAGCAGCTTCCAGATGCACAGCAGGACAACCCCAATGAGCAAGATAGCCAGTGAGACCCCCAACATGATCATGGGGATGTTTGGAGGTTTTGGACACTCTGGAAACAAAGACAGTTATATTAAGAAGGTGGTACAATGAACATTTTAATGAGCATTGCTCATTAAATTCTCCAACCATGTTTTTTCTCCAGTAGAGGGAAAATAGTAACACCTTTTGTTTTGTTGATTTTTAAAAAATGAGTTACCTGTCGAAGGATAGCCCTATTCCTTCAAAGTAAAACAGGAGATAAAGTAAGAGTTTGATTATTCAAAGCAAATGGATATACACTTGAATAGCTGACTTGGAAAGGGTCAGAATGCAGAACAGTGAAAATCAATGCACATGGAATATTTAAAGGACCATAAATAAAACTATACTGTAATCACTAAAGATAGCCTTTTCTGGGTATATGATAAAGTAGAAAAGGGATGAGTGTCTGCACACATACCCATGTAATTACTTTTTAATGGATTGTTTTGAAACTGTCTAAGAGATTACATTCAAAATTATATAAAGCCTGCCCCCTATAAAGTTTACTTAAATAAATAAACTACTGCTTGCTTGCTCGCTTATTTATTTATTTAATGGACAAAAGAGAATCATGGCTTTCAGTTTTATTTTGCCTGTAATGCCTGATGTCCTGGAAAGTTCCTGGACTGGGATCAGGAAAGGTAGGTTCAATTCCCATCTGATATACAGCAACTGTCTAAACCGATCAAGCCCTTCGATCTCTCTGAGGCCCAGGACCCCATGCATAAAACGAAGGTGTGGGATTTCGGTGTTCCCTTAACTTCCCTGACAATAAGAGTAAGCCAGGTGCTCGTGTTTATCCAACCCACAGCTTCCTAGCCCTCTCTCCCGAGAGCCTGCTTCAGTGGGTCTCGGGTGCAGCCACTGATCTTTCATTACTAAAAGTATTCGAAGGCATTATTATCTTCAGGGAAGTTTGGGGAATTAGACGTTTTGTATAGTCTTTTTAACTTGAACATTCTATGAAATATTATTTTGACTACTGATGATATTAATGTAATTTTGCAATTATAGACAGGAGAATGACTAATAATCCTTGCAATATGTCTGGGAGATGATACATTTCTTAATGAAACATTATAATTAAGCTCTCCCCTTGCTTTCATGGGGAAAAATCCCATATAAACATTATCATTAAATATCTGCTTCCCTCTGCGAGAAGTGACACAAATCCATGGCACCTGGCGAGAAAATAAATCACGCTTACTTTATTTTAACTCTTAGTGCTTTTGGATATTTAATAAGGAGAATTATAAACCCAGGACTACTCATGCTACTTTCAAGGTAAGGATTTATTGCTGATCTGAATTTGAGCAGGACTAATGACCTCCTAACAGTGTGGTGCCTGGCCTCACACACCTTTGTTATCTGACCAAAAAAAAAAAAAAAAAAACGATGTAAGGAGATTATGCCGAAATAAGTAAAGGAGCTAATGAAATAGCAACTCTTCATGATAGCCTGAAGATCTAAAGACTGTTTCTAGCATAGCAAATGAACCATGGCTGCTTCTAATAGGTTAGCAACACTCCTGCAAAGAAAGCAGCAGGTGCTTGTCAGTGAGAATATATACTGGCTACGTCTCTGACTACAAAATGTCTGGGGTGGGGCCTAGCATGCTCTTGCTTAAAGCAAGATGAAGCTTGCTGGGCCCACGCAGCCAGAATGTGAAGTAAGAGGGCTCTCCACGAGGGAATAAAAAAAGATGGAGCAGGCAAGGCCTGGCAGAGATAAATATTTTAAGAATTTAGAGTCGTTGGGAATTACACATTTCTCAAGACAAGATCTTGGCCCAAGTACCAAAGCAGATATTACACAACAGAAAATCCAGGCAAGTGCCGCCCCTAATTCTAAGGTCCTGAGTTTCTAATGCTGCCAGCCTGGTGGGGCTGCCACGTGTGACTACTGAACACTAGAAATGTGACTTTTCTGAACTGTGTTGTGCAATAAATGCAAAATACACCCCTAATTTTGAAGACGGTATAAAAAAAGGGAAACTGTCTTATTAATAAGTGTTTATGTTGATTACTCACTGAACTGACAATATTTTGGATACGGATTCAATAAAACATTATTAAAATTCATTTCACCCTTTGTTAACTTTTTTATGTGGTTACCTGAAAATTTAAAATTATACATTTGCTTTGCGGTACCATTTCCATTGGACAGTGCTGATCTAACATGCTGATCATATTTTGGGAATTCAAATGTTTATTATGATTGTACAGCCAGTAGGAGGCAGTATAGCACAGTAGTTAAGAGCATGGACTCGAAGCAGCGTTCCAGTTCCACAACCAGTGCTGGGACATAATTGCTGTGTTAAACCTAGCAAATTATTTAAATTCTCTATGCCTCAATTTCATTACCTGTAAAATGGAAATAATAACAATACCTTCTTTATATGACTGTTGAGGGTATTAAATGAATGAATTAATACATGTAGAGCCACTAGAACAATACCCGACATAAAAGTATTAGTAAGGACTTAAATGAGAGCTACAACTACTACCATTACTCCTACTACTACAGATTCACTCTTCCCCCTTTTTCTAATCTCAAGACCTCAAGGTCTCGGAACCTCCAAGCTGGAAGCCATGGGGGTAGCATCCACACACACACATCCCTGCCAGGAAGGCTCCCCAACTTTCATTCTTGACCGGTCCCTTATGATTGTGGCTCTTATCCTCTGAAAGCTTTTCCAAATGTAAGAAAAAAAGATAAGCAAGTCTCTCCTTACCCCTGATGACCCTTCACTTTTTCATTTTGTTTCCAAGGATCCTGGGAATTCTTAAGCTCCACCTCCTCCTTTCCCATTTTGCCTCTTTTCTATCCAGTCCTCCCGCCAGCTGCCCTGGGCGTCTCTGGTCTTAAAGCTGTGAGAGAGGACTGCAGACTCCTGGGGACAGGCTCTACCCTCAGGCCCTAGGAGCTCTGGCCTGTCTAGGAATGGCAACATTTTCTGGGACAGGCAACGTTTGCCAGGAAAGCAGCCTCCTTGGAACTGGTAGGTGGCTCCTGTTAAGGCTCCAAGAGGTAAATTGTTCCTCACTTTTCCCTACTACAGACAAAAGCATAGGGAGAATAAGACACCTTAATAAAAATGCATCAGGGCATCTGAGTGTTCTTGGAAAGGTGACATCTTGATGTGCCACTTGTATCGTATAGAAGAATAAAAGAAAAAAGCCAACAGTTCAGTAATGAAGAAGCATTTAACAGCCAAAGGCATGTTTCTCTCTCTCTCTCTGTCTCTCTCTGTCTCACACACACACACACACACACAAATAAAATAAAATAAAAATCAAACCAACTATATGCAAACCCCCTGAATTAAAAACAGACCCTGTTCTGGAAGTTTGTTTTTTGGAGTTTGTTTTTCCACTAAAATTAATATTATAAGGAATGGTTTTGATTTCAGAAAAACTTGCTAAAGCCACTGCCCTGGTCACAAATGGAGGGTTGAGGGTATAATTGAAGAATTTGACTTTATAAAATAGACAATGAGAAGGCCAGATTTTTTTTGTGCTATAAAGGAATTCTTCCTTGTAAAGCAGGATTTGCCGTAACTTTTCTTAACTAATGGCCTCTGTGATGTATTTTATATATCCATTTGAAAGAAGTTGATTTACATGAGATTCTGAAGAACAAGCCTCCAGGCGCGCTCTGCCCACATGAGCTTCAAGGCCATGGTCACAATCATGGCCTTGCATCTTGCATTGTGCCCACCTCTACCTCCCCCTGACCCTTAGCCCTGCAACGTGATATTTTTCTAATAATGTTCTCTTGGTTGGTTTACAATGTCTCGAACCTACTTTTTGGTTACTTTGGTATGCTTTTTGTACACTCTGAAGTGACAGCAGTTTGAGACTGTTGGTTTTGAATTCAGGAGAATATTTTGTCAGCACACTGATGAGCAGGCACATTCAACAAAACACGTGTGCCTTCTAGCCTGTCCTCGCTGTTATCGACAGGGGCCAGAACTTAGGCTCCAAGCTTTCTAGGGGAGGTGCAGGAGGTTAATGACAAGGTCTGGAAAGGTATCATTTAATGCAGCTATGATTGCTACTGGGAAGGTTCAGGGACACATTGTTAACTGAAGACAGAAAAGGTGAGGCTCCTGTGAGTATCGAAGAATGAGGCCAGGGCCGCTAGGGCAGAGTCGCTCAGAGGAGACCTTGAAGCCGCCTGTGTGTGCCAGAGTTGCTTGGGCCGCGCATCAGGCTTGTTGATTCAGGATGCAGGTGTTATAATCTGCTTCCCAGGTGAGTCTCATTCACGCTAAAGTTTAAGAACTTCTCAAAAAAGTACCTTTCCCACTATTCTATTTTCTTTATATAAACTTCTCTCTCCTCTTCACTGAAGTTGTGATTTTTACTTGACGGCTTCCTGAGTCCCAAGCTGACTCCATGAGCTGGTGTAGATGAGAAGCCACAGAAGCAATGGACTCAGGTCACTTCCTTCCTCATTTTCTGCTTCATGTCTTTTTTGATTCAGAAATATCATTTAATGACCCATGACTCTAAGCTGTGAACTGGGACATGTTTTGTATGCATAATCCATTTAACCCATGAGTCAGTCCTTAAAAGAAAGTATTATTATTTTTCTCACTTTACAGACGAGGAAGTAGAGACTCAGAGAGGCACATAGCTTCCAGAA
Source organism: Mormoops blainvillei (assembly GCA_004026545.1). Lineage (NCBI taxonomy): Eukaryota > Metazoa > Chordata > Mammalia > Chiroptera > Mormoopidae > Mormoops > Mormoops blainvillei. Next base: position 65,503 of record PVJD01008635.1, read on the forward strand.
TGTCAAGCAGCTACTCCGTGGTGGAGCAGGATTTGAGCCAAGTTTCGCCTGATTTGAAACTCATTCTTGTAGACAGTTGTACTCCTTCCTGTTAGTTTTTTCTAAAGACATACCTTTTGCTTACATTGAATTTAACATTTCTATAATCCAATAGTAAGATTTTTGGGAGTGGACGATTGGTACAAATACACCCATCTTGTTATCTGGCCTTAAAAAATGACATTGGAGGTAACAAACTCCTTTAGCTTTTTCTTGTCTGGGAAGCTCCTTATTTCTCCTTTAATTTTAAATGAGAGCTTTACTGGGTAAAGTAGTCTTGGTTATATGTCCTTACTTTGCATTTCTTTGAATATTTCATGCCAATCCCTTTTGGCCTGAAATGTTTCTGTTGAGAAATCAGTTGACAGTCTTATGGGAGCCCCCTCGTGGGTAACTTTCTTTCTCTTGTGGCTTTTAAGATTCTCTCCTTGTCTTTAACTTTGCCATTTTAATTATGATGTGTCTTGGTGTGGGCCTCTTTGGGTTCATCTTGTCTCAGACTCTCCACACTTCCTGGAATTGTGCGTCTTTTTCCTTTACCAGGTTAGAGAAGTTTTCAGTCATTATTTTTCTTTTATTTAATCTTTATTGAAATTTTTTCATTACTATTTACCCTCCTTATACCCCACCCCCAGCAGTCATCACACTGTTGTCATGTCCACGAGTATTCTTTCCTTTTAGCTGAATATCTCCAGCCCCTAACCTCCCCCTTCTCCTAGCTGTCATCCTGCTCTTTAGTCATTATTTCTTCAAATAGGTTATTGATTCCTTGTTCTCTCTCTTCTCCTTCTGGCACTTCTATAATGTGGATGTTATTATGCTTCATGTTGGCCCAAGGGTCCCTTGAACCATCCTCATTTTTAAAAATTCTTTTTTCCATTTGCTGTTGTGACTGGGTGTTTTCTGCTGCCTTGTCTTTCAAATTGCCAATTCTATCCTCTGCTTCATCCAACCTACTGTTTATTCCTTCCAGTGTATTCTTCATTTCAGGTATTGCATTCTTCATTTCTGACTGGTCCTTTCCTATGGCTTCTATGTCCTTTTACATGCTGCTGAGCATCTGTATAGCCATTATTTTGAACTCTTTATCTGATAAATTGCTTGCCTCCATTTCACTTAGTTCTTTTTCTGTAGATTTCTCCTATCTTTTTTTTCATTTGGGGCCTATATTTTTGTATCCCCATTTTGGCTCCCTCTTCATGTTTGTTTCTATGTATTAGATAGATCTGCTATGACTCCCAGTCTTCATGGGGTGGACTTATACAGTAGGTGTCCTGTGGGGTGCAGTGGTGCAGCCTCATTGATCACTTGAGCTGGGTGCTCCAAGAATATTCCTTGTGTAAGTTACATGAACCCTCCTGTTGCAATTGAGTCTTGATTACTATTGGCCCATTCATGCATGGGATCAACCCACTGGCTGGCTGACTGTTAGGCTCGACCCCAGCCATGGAGTATGAGCTGCTGTGCCGGTGTGGACCACATGAAGAGGAATTTCCCTTGGGAGGGTCTGGTGCCTGCCACAATCTCCCTTTGGGTATGCCACTTCTGAACTTGCTTTAAAATTTAGAATTAGTGTTCTAAATTTTAGAAACACTTATTGGGTCCTGCTCCGATGTTGTCTAAAGCTGGTCACTGGGTATATTGGTTCTGCGCCTCTTGGGAAGGACTCTGGTGCAGGACAATGTAGATGTTGCCTGTGAATGGCTTTCCACAACCTGTTTGTAGCTGCAAGTAAGTCACAGTTTGTGGCTGCTTCTACAGGGCCTTGGCATGCTGGGAAAAGACCAAACTGTGCACCAAGGCTGACTTTTACCAACACCAGGCCCGGGGGCAAGTCATCAAAAGTCCCAAGTCACAGCATGGTACTGGCATTAAAAACAGACATACAGATCTATGGAACAGAATAGAGATCCCAAACCCATACCCTTATAGTCAATTAATATTTGACAAAGGTGGCAAGAACATACAATGGGGGTAGTCTATTTAATAGATGGTGTTGGAAAAACTGGACAGATACATGCAAAAAAAAAAAAAAAGAAAGAAAGAAAGAAACTTGACCACCTTCTTACACCAGACACAAGAATAAATTCAAAATTGACTGAAGGCTTAAATGTAAACCCGAAACCATAAAATCCTAGAAGAAAACTTAGGCAGTAAAATCTCAGACATTGCTCATAGCAATATTCTTTCTGACATATTACCTCAGGCAAGGGAAGCAAAAGAAAAAATAAACTAATGGGACTATATCAAACTAAAAATTTTTACACAGCAAAGGAAACTATCAACAAAATGAAAAGGTGACACACAGAAGGAGGACATATTCACCAATACATCTGATAAGGGGTTAATATCCAAAATTTAAAAAAAGACCTTATAAAACTCAACACCAGTAAAATAAACAACCCAATTAAAAAATGGGTAAAGGGTCTAAATAGACACTTAACCAAAGAGGACATACAGATGACCAATAGATATATGAAAAGATGCTCAATGTCACTAATTATCAGAGAAATGCAAATTAAAACCACAATGTGATATCACCTCACACCTGGCAGAATACCTTTCATCAATGAATCAGCAAAAAACAAGTGCTAGCAAGGTTGTGGAGAAAGTGGAACCCTTGTACACTGTTGGTGGGAACGTAGACTGGTGCAGCCCTTGTGGAAAGCAGTATGGAATTGCCTCAAAAAATTAAAAATGGAACTGTCTTATAACCCAGAGATTCCACATTTGGAAATATATCTGAAGAAAGGCTCCAGTAGCTCACTGTGATTGTATAGTGGAAATATATCTGAAGAAACCTGTATTGCTAATTCAAAAGAACATTAGCACCCCTGTGTTCAGTGCAGAGTTATATACAATCGCCAAGATTTGGAAGCAGCCCATGTGTTCACCAGTAGATGAATGGATAAAAAAGCTGTGGTACAGTTACACAGTGGAATACTATTCAACCCCGGCTGGGTCGGTCAGTTGGTTAGAGTATCATCCCCGAAATGCAATGGTTGCAGTTTCGATCCCCAGTCAGGGCCCATATAAGAAACAACCAATGAATGCACAGATAAGTGTAACAACAACTCAATGTGTCTCTATTTCTCTAAAATCAAGACACAAAAAAAATTTTAAAGTTATAAAAAGTTGACAAATATCCCCTCCCCCCAAAAATAAGGAAATAATTACCCTTTGCAGCAGCATAGAAAGACCTGAAGAGCATTTTGCTAAGTGAAATAAGCCAGTCAGAGAAGGACAAGTACCATATGATTTTACTCCTATGCGGAATCTAATGAACAAAATGAAGGAGCAAAATAAAGATACACCCAGAGATAGCAAGCTGACAGCTGAGGGTGGGGGCATTTAGGGGTTCATTGGGGTTTGGAAGGAGTGAGCAACAAGGAAAAAAAAGAGAAAATACTCATGGATACAGACAATAGTGTGGTGATTGCTGGAGAGAGAGAGGGGTGGGGAGAGATGGGGGAGTGTATAGGGGCATAAAGGGTGATGGAAAGAGACTTGACTTAGAGTGGTGAACACACAATACAGTGTAAAGACAGTGTATTGTAAAATAGTGCACCTGACACCCGTATAATTTTGTTAACCTGTGTCACCACCAAAAAATTTAATAAAATAGAAGAGAGATTGAAACATATCAAACTTTGGATCATTGAGAAAATAGAGGCACTTCATCATAAATTTGGAAATGTCTCTCCTGGCCAGCTAACAACGTGTCCTGCTGGTTGCTTTCTCCTCTCATGTAGCATCACTTACCGTTGACAATGGAAGGCATGCCACTCACCTTTCTCGTTGATGCCGTGAATGACGGTTTTCCCTTCGTTATCTGTAGTTATTAGGAATGTAATAAGACATTCATTTTCTCCTTGCAGAGAACAGGAAACAGAATTATCCTTTGAGAAATCTATGGATAAAGGAGTCATTCATTAGGTTAAATGAGTTTTCAAAAGAGATTAATTTTGAAGCAAAGTAGTATTGAGTTTTAATACGCAAATAGGAACTTTCAACGTTGCAGAATAAGAACAGAAAAGACATTGGAATTTTTTTCCACCAGCTGAGGTTTTAGTTTCTACTCACGTTCCAGCAGAATAGTTCCAGGTGTGGTCAATCAGGATTGACCATCGAATGCACCTATCAAACTCATGGGGGCAGGATATCAATAGAGTGAAAGGGTTCAAGGCAGGTGTGCCTCGCTGTCTTGGGAATGGAATGGTCCTGACTGTGGTGATGAGGCGGCTGTATGCTCTTCTGGGCTGCGAGCATCTGGGAGGAGGCCTAGGTTACATTTCAGAAAGAGACTACACAGTCCAAACAGATACTGTTACTTCTACTGGGGCCACTCCCACAATGGCATAGCCAGGATTGCTAGCTATGTATGGTCATAGCAGTAAATGTGAATTAATATTAGGAAACAAAGACTGAAGTGTTGTGTGGCTCAGGGACCTGCAGGATAAATGCAAACCTCAGATAAAAGGAACCTACAATGGCAGTTTGCCTAACCATTCAGCATAACCCCTTTCTTCATTAAAAAAGAAAAAAAAATCTAGCTTTCCTTAAATCTTTTCCAAATAGAAATTATTTTCTTGTTGAGCTTATTCGAGAGGCAGAAAATGAATGTATGTCAGAAATTAAAAATATAGTAAAATGTTCATCCTGAGATATTAATACTATTTATTGAAGATTCTACTGGTGTGGTTGATGTCAAAATTAAGTAGCATTTTTCCTAATTAAATAACAACTTACTTAAAGTTCTCTTATCTTATAAGTTGGAGACTTTTTCATGATACAGTTACACACACTTTTACAGAAACCTGTAAATGGAATGACTTTTGTCATTAACCTAAATTTAAAACATATCCAATCTAAGTGTACTAAAACACAATGGGTCAGAATATTAAAACTGGGACTGTCCCAGATAATCTTGGACAATCTCTTGCTAAACTTATAATTTTTCTTATTAGCTTCAATATAAAAAAATGTTTTAAT